>JALPQI010020052.1:0-23879 GCA_025490895.1 Thaumatotibia leucotreta
TGGTAATTTTCATTCATTTACAAGAATTTGCATCCAGAAAGTCCAATTATGGAAATCGGGGATGTTGGAGTAATCGGTTGAAGTCGGTTTTTTAAATTGTTGCTTTTGTGAATATCTTTACTTTCGACAGTCGAAAGATATACGAGTATAATAGTATATTTAGAGTAAAAAGTCGTTTAATGGATTTACCTTTATTTTGCAGTACATTCGAAGTCATTTTTCTTCATTTTCGTAGAACAGCCTCACGGCTCGTTGAGCGAGATTGGGCTATTTGCCACGCTTTTGTTTTCTGGAAGTCGCTATTTTCTGTTGAAATATGAAGGGTTATATTGCCGCCGTTTTGTTAGAAAGGGTTAGAACTGTTTTTGAATTTTAGAAAATGGATAATAATGAAAGATGTGAATAACGTAACGGGTACAGATAAACGTTTAACCTTTAAAATAAAAAAGATTATGATAATTTTTATTTTAATTTACAATATTCGTCAATCTCCGTAGCCTAGTTGGTAGTGACATGGCGATACTCACCCGGCGATGATAGCTATTTACAAGGGAGTGCGTATCTTTTGTTCCTGTTTATAGCCCATAGTTCATAGCTTAGTAGCTCGCGGTGAGACCAGTGCCACGCAAACAATACTAGTTTGATACTTGCAGGGTGAAATTGGGAACCAAGTGTAGGTGTATTTACAGAAGTTCAAGACACTTGAGGGTAATAAGATCCCCTAAAGTCGGTTTTCACCAAATACAGTTCAAAGGAAGCTTGTGGAACTATTGTTTAACTTACCTTTGAAACTTGGTATTATATCAGGAAGTTTATGTTAGGGTCTAATTTTGTAACTTAGTAAGTTATAAGGGTGACTGTACCAGGAAGCACCCAATGAGGTAATGCGAACGAAACGACATTACTCTATAAAATTTTACTATTCATATTTGTACTTCGATTTTATTTGTTTTCAAGATTGCACTGTAAATATGCAAATACTTATTATGCTATTGATTTTTTCTTAAGTAACACAATGTATCTCTGGATTTTTTTGGGTAAACTTATGCACAGAAAGTGATACTTTTCCGCATGGGTGCAGGAATGAGTTTTCATAGTACTTTTCTGTACGGCCTGGTTGGTACTGTCGAGATAGTCTGGTTTTCGTCGCATAATGCATTGTAAAATGTTGTATAATACACATGTTGAAATGTAGGTTTTCTTTCTAACTCTAGTTGCTTTTAAAGCGCTGGTTCCGCTTGTGTTTTATAGTCACCGAATCTCGTCCTGAAAAAACGCCTATTTTCCACACTTGTATCATAAATAACTATTATACTTCAGACATGTACCTACCCTGAAGGTGTTAACGTCGAAAGCGTTGAAAAATATTTCACAATTTTAAACGAATGAAACAAATTAAATTTATACCCGTTAAAAATGCAGCACAAGCCGGTGCAAACGATCAAATGTGGAATGCAATTAAAAAGTGCATAGCTGAGTAACGAAAAAACTGGCCTATACGGGGAGTTTTTTATTACTGACCTATTTGACGGGGCTGGCGTTTAAGAGAAATTGAATGATTTAATAGAAGTTATGGATTCATTTAAAGGCTAAGCCACACCACACTAACATAACATTAAATTAAGCTACTAGCTACATAGGTCAGAGGAAACATGTAAATAAATACGGAGAGTTGTCGAGTTTGCGGACGATTGTGGTAGACACACGTCTTTGAGTGGCTTAAGGTTATAGTACCTTCGAAACATTAAGTACAGATGTCGCTAGTGATTACCTTCACAATACCATTGACTAAATTCGCTGTGATCGACGGAAGGTCGTCCGGTGTAATTGGAAGCACGTTGGACCGGCAATCCAGAGGAAGCGGGTTCGAATCCCGTGACAACCAGAGTCTTTCGCAGTTGATTGTTTCTATGGTAAGCACATCTGTTACGACATTGTGGGATATGAATAAATATCTATTATGTATATAATATATCGTCACCTGGATGCTTAGCCAAATTGCCAATCGCTAACGCTTAGTAGCGTATCGTAGTTTTCCCTCTCCGTCACTCTTTCATGTTAGTGCGAGCAGCTAACTGTCTTTGTTGCACTGTGGGACAAAGACATTTCGCTGCCTTTCGTTTACAATTGACGATTATTATCAAACCGGAATAAGAATGCGATTCGAAAGTACTGTTGATACATCAAATGACACAACACTTACGAAGAAAAGAGTTGTTTATAGATGTAGTGAATGATTGATTAATCTATTGTCTGTAAGTCTTTGCCCTTAAACCATGAATCTATAAATAAATCCTAGATGGACTTATACACTGTTGTGTCAACAGTACTTACGAATCCCATTCTAATCGCGTTTTATAATAAGCGTTAGCGATTGGCAACTTGTCTAAGCACCCTGGTATCTACATCACAAGCCTTTATTGAGTTTACCGTGGGACTAAGTCGATTTGTGTAAGATGTCTGTTTATTATTACTATTATACATGTGATCATTTCCTATGCGAAGGTAATCGTTTACCCAAACATACCAATATTGGTTATTACGCGCGATTTCGAGCACGTGGCAAATAAAGACGACACGTGCCCTAGTTACTTTCACGTGGCTACTCAAATGCTTATGATTATTATTTGTCCTGTTTTGGAAAGGATAAAGAAACACGAAAGTCAGTTGAGCTTATACACTGCGATTTTTAATTCGTAACCAGAAATATGTTTTTCTAACTGTTACGAAAAACGCGTATCGAATATGTAAACTTTTAAAATAAGACGTGTATTTTTTTACGCCATTTTTTATTTTAGATCTAAATATGGTTTTGGGATATTCAAATGACTATTTAATTTATTTAAGAAGGACATTTATTTAACCCTTTTTTTGGCTATGTATTTTGATAGACACGTATTTTTCTACCCACTTTTTGTTTTTTTCTAAGACAGAATTCTTAATGTTTTCTTAGGTTACCGCGAGGATTACACATGAAATAAAACTATGAAAACGGATAAACTCGCGTATATTAACTAATTTTAACTTCATTCCGACGTTTCGAACACTCATCCGCAGATCACGAACCCTGTAAAGTGTTCGAAACGTCATAGTTTTATTTCAAAATTTTTAGCTCTACACAACGGCGAGGAGGCTAGATCAGATGATTTTTTATTTTTTTTCCAGAAAAGGCTTAACACTTTCATTGTCAACGAGTGCTACGCTGCCGTGCAATTCCTAAACCACAGTAACTGCCAATTTTCCGATTTTCGGTTTATTGGTGATCTATAATCAGCAAATCAAAACGCATAATCCCAATCAATCGGTTTTCAATTTGGAAAACTGGAACATGGAAACTCGAAATCCCAAAAGCAGTAAGTGACTAGTTTTTCCTGCACAATGCAATATAAAACGCAGTAAAATGGTCTACGGCTACGGTTTTTGGGCTGATACTGACTAAAACGCAGTGCAGGTGTAGATTTTTATGATTTTTAGCATGTAAACTGATAGTATCTCGTTTATAAAGAAACTAATTAAAACACAGTATACATTTTTTATGCTAATAGTGTTGTACTGCGTTTCCAGTTTCATAGATTAATATGCATAATTACTAGTTAAGACGCAGTAGGAATAAAATAACGATATTTACAGCGGTACGCTACCTTTCAAATAAGTATCGTATTGCCATCTAAACTGCAGTAACAAGTTCATTAATGTACACATTATGCTGTATGTTGTATTACTTTCAATAGCAATAATACTAGCTAAATGACAGTAGCGCCCCAAGGGGCTGCAGTTTAGGCAGTATTTTTATGTTATTTGACTATTTTAACTGCATTTAGACGTTTATTTTAAGTGGCAAATTCGAGTTAGTTCGATCTCGGACGTTCCTTGAAGAGGGCTTATAGTGATATCGTTAGAACATCCTGTTTAAGGTAGGAAAATAATTCTTGACCTATTTACAATTAAAAACAACCAAGGTGTCATCTGTTGATAAACGAATAAAAACTTATATAGTTAAACACATAAAGGTATTATTACCTAATTATTAGGTTCTTAAAAGACAAAAAATAACCTTCTCTTTAGTTTGTACACATTTAATTTTGCTATGCGAGTTATGGTTCATAGGTGGCGGTATCATCTTATTAAGCAATGCCTTGCCAACAAATATCATCGTTATGTCATAATATTGTTACATTTCTTCTTGATTGCGGTACCTCGCCGTAACGTATGAAGTAGATTATACATATGAATTATACGAATACCGCCAATACCGGTCAATAATCGAGTATTTAGAAATTTGTATTTACCAGTTTTGGGATTCGATAAGATTGCTACATACTTTTTGGTTTAAGTTTCTTATACGGTAATTTCGGCTGCATTTAACAAATTTATTTATGTTAGTTTAAATTCAAAGCTAAACATAAAATATAAAAGTAAATTCTTAATCATTTCTTTAATGAATTGCTACAAAATATATAAGTTTTTATTAAATTAGTCACGGATATTTAAGGGACGTTAATTAACATCAAAACAGTTAACTTTCACAAGAAATAAAAAAACATGTTTTTTCGTGTTCATTTACTGAACAAAAAAGAATTAATCATCCCCTATGTAATATCATGTCAAGGTGTTTATTTAATACTGTCTGTCATGCCACGTCAATAGTAGTTTTTCTTAAAATGTTATTATGATTCGGCGACAATACTGTAAGTAGGTAGATTATTAAAGGCCTCCACAAACCAGCCGGCGATTCTAGAATTATGACTTTTGACTAAAGAGGTTTCGTTTAATTATCTTATTAACAGGGTGCTTTAACGAAGCAAATTTGTTTCCTAGTTTTCTCCAAAAAAACATAACAAAACCTATAATGTGTCATACATAAATATACTCCAGGAGCGGAGTACTATTGTAGTAACAGGTCATAATTAATGACAATTTATTATCTAATAGGGTTTTGTAGTATAATATACAGTATTATAAAGACTTTTTGATTTATAAGTGACACAAATACGTAAGAAATTATATTAATTTAAATTAATCGTAGAAGTGCTACGCCATAATCAGCCGTGACCTTACTCATTGAAATCATTGTTAGGCTAAATATATTGTGCCATTTGCTATGATTACAACCGATAATGGTACCTGAAACTGATTGTTATTTCATTGCTTAAGAAAATGTGGTAATAAACCTTAATTTTTGTATTACTGACGACAAATCCTTAAATAAACTGCGTTTTCCAAGTAACTTTTAAATCCTTTTTTACTTCCTTCTGTTTCACACATTGGCATGAAACTTCATAAGCGTGTTTGAATTTCTTAATAATAAAGTGATGATATGCTGTTACAAAGTTTTGTTGTATTTTAATTACTTTATTAAAAAAAACTATATTTTACTGTTGTGAATGAAGTTCGTAGCAGGAAAATTCAATCAAAATACTAGTTAAATTACAGTATACTAGTCCCTTTTACTGCAGTTTAACCTGTAAAATGCCGCCTATCTCTATAAAGCACGCAAAATTTTTGCAGTAAGTGGTCATTTTACTGTGTCTTAATTAGTAATTGTTATATTTTTCCCTGTTTTTAAAAGCGCAGTACAAACACAGAATTTCGGAAAAACCACATATTTAATTTTAGAAAAAGTAGAAGCATGTATTTTTTAATTTATCATATTGTATGATTGAAATACTTCATTTTGCACTAAAAAAAATCTCTTTAACTATCAAATCTTGGAAAATATATTACTTTAAAACCGTTTTTTGCTATTATCTCAAAATCGACTTTAGTCAGTTACTGTGTTTTAGGAATTGCACGGCAGTACGCGCTACGCTTGTAGCTGATGCCGTGATTTTTCTGCTTTGTAGCGAAAATGGACTTCCCACGGAGAACTCCTCTCGGGAGTTCCAGGTGCTCAATGTGTTAACATATTTTTACAAATAATAATTTTTGGCATTACTTCCTAATGCGTCCATACACATAGATAAGTAATAGGAGACGCCTACGTCCAGCAGTGGACTGTCCGACTGATGATATGATGCAATGAAAGATAGAAGCAGCTTTATGTTAACAGTAAGATTTCCTGCAAAACAAGATTTAGTAAGATTGATTCTAACGTTAATTTATGGAATTAATTCATGGAACAGGATGCTTAGCCAAGTTGCCAATCGCTAGCGCTTGGTAGCGTATCGTAGTTTTCCCTCTCTGTCACTTGCATATTAGTGTAACAAATACAGTTAGCTGCCTTTCGTTTACGATTAAGCGTTAGCGATTGGCAATTTGTCTAAGCACACAGTTACCTTTGTCATGGAATATTGGATTAATTATATCAATTAGTCTAGGGAGTAATTACAGGGAATGATTTAATTGTTACGGATTTACGCCTGAAATATCTCCGCTATCCAAGGTTGATTACTCAATCCCGTATCTGTAATACTCATTTGATGAAAGTAAAATAGTTTATCTACAGGAATATCATAATTTCCCTGTTATGTATTCAGAAGCGGTAATGTAATGACCTATATTAAGAGACCGGTGTCTGTGGCTGTATCATAATGTTAACATTAAAGTACAGGCAGAGTACAGTGCATCATAATGTTGAGATTAAAGTATCGTCGTCATGATATTAATTTTAACATTATGAAGTCAACTTCTTTTTGTTGTTTTTTTTTTCAATAAATATTTATTGTAGGATATCCTTACTCGAATTGAGTGATTTCAACTGATTTGAATTAATCTAAACTAATGATATGGATGTAGATAAAGTTATGTATGTGACTGTATATAATTAGGCATTAAACACTCGTGTGATCTTATTATGAAACTCGCCTACGGCTCGTTTCATAAAACCACACTCATGTTTAATGCCTCTTATTATGCGCCAGCCACATAAATAACTATTAAAAAACCGGCCAAGAGCATGTCGGGCCATGCTCAGTGTAGGGTTCCGTTCCGTAGTTATTCAAAAACGGCTGAGCCGATTATCTTTTTTTAAATATTTTTTTGAACCTTCTGGATCAAAAGTTATAGGGCGGGTAAGGCGGGTTACAATTCTTTTTTCTTCTGGAGCCGTTATCTCCGAAAACATGCTTTCTTTTGGGACACTTATTATTTTTCGAAGACCTATTCTTGTAACTCGTTTGCAAAGGCATCTTAATAGTGGTGGTATTATTAATGACAGACAGTTCGGTTACCAGAGATCTGTTGGTACGAGCGAGGCCACTATACACTATACACTAGTGCAAGATACTGTTACCCAGCTGAATGACAAAAAAAAAGTTGCAGGTTTGTTTTTAGATCTCAGCTCCGCATTCGATTTGGTAGACCACAGGATACTCTTGGGCAAACTTGAGCATTACGGCGTCAGACATAATGTGTTGAGAATATTTGAATCATATTTAACGAATAGGAAACAGTATGTAGAACTAAAATCAGTGGAGCAGAATATGGAAAAGCTATTCAGATCTAAAAATGTAGTTGTAGATCGTGGTGTCCCACAGGGCTCGATTATTGGCCCTATATTCTTTCTGATTTTCTTGAATGATTTAATACATTTTATGAATAAATTGGGAACACACATAAAGTTGGTTGTCTTTGCCGATGACACTAACGCCATTATCTCGGCTGATAATATGGTTGAACTCCATGATAGGGTAAACACTGCTCTCATGGCTTTTAATTATTGGTTCAGTGCGAACAACTTAAAAATAAATACTAACAAAACCAGTTTGATATTGTTTACGTCGGATCCTAGAACTTCAGAAACCCTAGATATCAAACTGAATGGAAATGTTATAACTCAATAAAGTTTCTCGGCATAAATATAGACTCTGTTTTAAACTGGAAGTTCGAAGTGCAAGATATATGTAGTTCTATAAGTTCTGGGTGCTACGCTCTGCGTAGTCTAAGGGACGAGATCCGAACCAAACAGCTTAAGACGGTTTATCATGCATTGATAGAAAGCAAATTAAGGTATAGTGTTAAGTTATGGGGTAATGGCTACAAATACAATGTTGATGCTGCCTTTACTTTACAAAAAAGAGCAATCAGAATAATTGCACGCATTCCACAACATGAATCATGTAAGGTCCGCTTTATAAATCTTGAAATTTTGACCTTGCCGTGTCTTTACATCATCACGGTATTAACTGATTTGGTTAAGCATTTAAATCGTTATGAAAATAACGAAGAAAGAGCGATCCGCTTGCTATCTAGAAGGAAAGATTTGCCAAATAAAATAATTCCCCAGCTTAATATGGCAAATAAAATAAACATGTGCTATCAATCGATTTATTTGTTTAACAAGTTGCCAGTGGAACTAAAAGGAATATTAAATAGTCATATTTTTAAGGCGAGGCTAAGAAAGATACTCTTAAAAAAAGCATATTATTCCATTAACGAATTTATAGACGACAACTAAACCTGTCATGTTGTGTGATTCTGATTATTATCATGTTTTGTGATTAGCTTGTAATAGATTTCTTTCTGTAATTAATTTTGACATTGAGTTATGTTTTTATTATTGATTGTATTATTATTTTCTTTTTGTTAACTATATTATTATTATTAATTCACTTTTAATTTAATGGAATGCGTCTTAGCTTAATCTATAAACATTAACTAAATTACTTTATGACTGTTAATTTATGCTGTTAATTATTGCTTAATATTGTTTTGTATTTATTTCTTTTTATATGGACTTGTTTAGTTTGTAATTATTGCTTCCAATTAATTCTATCGGTAATGAAACTTGTTTTTTTTGTATTTATTTCCTTTATGTTTATTTTTATGTTTTTTGATTGTATTTTTAAGCATAAATTCAAACACAATGTATATTGTTAAATGAATATAATAAATTGAACTGAATTGAAATTATTGACAGCAAACTATTTCATTGAATACCCATATCAAGGGGGTGGATTTCAATTTTTTTGCCGTGGCCTACGATGGAGTGAGTTTGCCCAGGTGCCTATTCACCCTTGACTTGAAGGTTGACGGGTTATATGATCTCGGAAATATAGACGCCGGCAGGGAATTCCACTCCTTGGCAGTACGCATAAGGAAAGAAGACGCAAAGCGCTTTGTACGAACAGTCTCTCACAAACGATTACAGTACTTACCATGTTCTAATTGTTACAATTATATACTGTGTCACTGTTACCATTTGTATTTCTTTGTGAGCTGATAAATAAACATTTATTTATTATTATTTTATTATTAAATGGAATATCTACCAAGTAAGGCTGGAACCCGGCCGTGCGTCGAGAATTTCGATGGTAAAATGGGGATGGCGGAATAAGCTCATGAAGCTCTTGAGCACACTCCCCGAAGTGCAATCTGTAGAACACCGACAGACTGGCAACTTTCCGCCAATGGGCTAAAGAGTGTAGCCCAGCCATCAGCTTCCTGTCACCAATCATTCTCCTAGCTCTGCGTTCTACTGAGTCTAAAGTGGCGAGTTGGTATTAAGCTAGCTTATTAGTTCAATTAAAACTAAGCCATAAGAAGAACTATATAAATATGTACGAGTATATCTTTACATAGTTACTGAAACCTCAGAGCATGGCCCGACACGCACCTGGCCGGGTTTATGCCCTTTAAAACAAGTCTAGTCATAACGTTATCTTAACATCCAGGACTACTGGTGCATGGAAATCAATCGCCTGGATATTGCCGATAACAACTATATAGAGAGGTCGAGGCAGTCAACTTCCGTTACATTACATATACACACATCATCAGCCTATCTCAGTCCACTGCTGGACGTAGGCCTTTAGTATTAACTACGCGTATATTTAAGTATTAACTTCTGCTATTCTGATTTTTTTCATCCGATACAATAAAATTGTCTACGCATGAAATGACGTCGATCCGTCGGATTTTAGTAGTGTTTCTTCTTATTTTACCATTTTCGAGTCATTTACTTTCCCAATGGATCTTAACAAAATTACAATACCGATACTATTATACGTAAACTGTGAATCTCGTGTACCTACCTACAATTTTTATTAACTATTTCAAGTCTAACATTGCTGAAATCGTCTCGGAAGATCGCACTTTTTTTTGGGCCTGAACTTTTGCATTAAGCATTATCTGAAGTTATTTTGATTTTGACGACTTTTAAGCGAATGCTTTTGGATATTGGATTGTTAAACGTAAAACAGAAGAATCATTTTACAGTCCCATGGCTATTAGAACTACAAGGGACTATTGTGTAACAGTGGAGATTGTTTTTACGATGGCTACTTTATTTCGTGAACAAGATTTATTAGAGCAGCCATAACGACTAAACACTTTCAAAATGCAAATTAACTTACGTGATAATAGACTACGCTTGACTACAATGTTCATACGTCGTCAGGAGGGTTAATAGGCCTATTTATTAAAAATAACGAGGTTGTCCATTCGCCATGATATTTATCGAAGTAGTTGGACTGTGGGAAACATGTACACTCTGTTTGAACTTAGGAAACCACTTGAAGGTAATACTGCTGTCCTGCTTTATCGTGTGTCGCCGGGTGGATTTCAAATATCGGAAAAAAGTTGCGTTTCGGTGTTTAAAAAAATATACGTTAAGTAGGTTTTTTACTTTGATTTTTATTCTTTTCGTTATTCAGTAGTTTTATCTTTAAGGCCCTTTGATCAAAATAATCGAAATCTAAATAGTTTCATTTTAATAAAATGTTTTATATGTCAAAAGTCATCACCATCTAACAAAAAAATCTGAACCTCCATATTTGTACTGAAAATTATCGCAAATCAAACGTACGATTGCTAATTTTACTTCAGTAATCGTTTTTAAATATTGTTGTTAAACGTTCAAAAAAATATGATAAAAATCCTTCATCGCGTAAGTACTATTTAAAATATTTAAAAGTTTAACACCAAAAATTCATCAACACCGTAAGCGCACTGTCAAAGTTGAGGTAGTTTTGTACTCGTGCGTCTAAATATACCGGGTGTACCCACGCCCGCCTCCTCAATTCAGGTGAAACAGCGGAACCGAGTACACGTTTGTCTTTGCGGGCTCAAACCAAAAAAAATCATAAAAATGTGACTGCAATTAAGTGATTAACACGCTGTGGCGTCATAACCATCCACGAGTGGTTTACAGTAAGTAATTGAATAATATTTAAACTAATTACTTGGGAATACGTAACCTTAAAGGAACTTACTAGTGAGGCGTTGACGTTGCTTTAAGTATTAGTGTTCTAAAATAATCTAGGATTTTGTGTGAAATCGTCAACACCGCGCGTGTCAACACCGGTACTGAAGCAATGGATGGTTATGATCCTGTATGTATGGAGTTGACAATTTTTGTAAATTGGTCCATAATTTTTGGTTTTTCTTGTAGTAGCAAGTGCCATTAAATGTTCAGCGGTAGAGAAAAGTCTGAGAAGGGAAGGAGTCAACAAGACAATAGCGCTATGGATAGGGAAATTGCTCAAGTGTAGATCTATAAAGGCGACACTGGGCGGAATATAAACAGTCAATTAGTCCTAAAAGAGGTTTCCCACAGGGTGGACTTGTACTCATTAGTGAAGAAAATAAGGGGAGCCTATATATGCAAGCTTACTCCGATGACGGAGTGCTATATAGTCGAACGTGGACCGGTACTAAGCACAATAAGGGACATAATGGCCAGTAGTATCCAAAAGGTGCTGGAATGGTGCAGAGAGAGAGACTGGATTTAAATCCATCAAAACGAAGCTCGTGTTATTCACTAACAAAAGGAAGACAGAAGAGATGAGGCCCATAAGGGTACATGACAAGGAGCTGGAGTTGGTAAACGAGCAAAAGTATCTGGGGGTGACTCTGGGTAGCACGCTCAGGTACAAAACTCATGTAAAAGAACAAACAGCGAAAGCCATAAGAACACTGTATCAATACAAAAGAGCGATGTGAAGGAAATGGGGGTTAAAGTCGAGGATATTGGAATGGATCTCCAAGGCGATAATACTTCCCGAGTACTATATGGAGCGGTGGTCTGGTGGCACAGAGCACATATTAAGAAATATCAGAGGTACCTAGCAAAGGTGCAGAGGCAACCCGACAACCCGACACACGCCTTAGAGGTAATACTAGGTATAAAGGCGCTACATATAGAAGCGGAAAAGAGGGCCGTGGAACAGTGGTACCGAATGAAGACATACAAGGAATGGAGAGGAAGTTGCGTACACAAGCGACACGAACTAATACAAGATAGGGTACTGTCTAAAATGGAAATGATGGTAACTCACAATGACCTCATAAAGAGGAAGAAGATATTCGATAAGAAATATAGAGTACATATTGGGGAGAGGGACAACTGGAAGGTAAACGTCGCACATCCGGCGATGATATGCTTCACTGACGGTTCGATAAGAAGCTCCACAGGTCTAGCTGGAGCAGGCATACCTACTATATAGTTATCCCGAAATTGGGGGAAAAGGTATCTGTCCCACTTGGTAGGTATACGAGTGTGTTTTCTGGCCTGGAAAATGTTAGTAAATGGCTTAATAACAACATACTCACGTTAAATACCAGCAAAACAAATTATATATGTCACAGTATTTATAATAATACACAACCAGAAAATAACTTTACCATTAAAATTCATGGCTGTTGTGACAGTATGGTAAACTGCTGTCAACGTACCTGTCCCACTATACAAAAGGTCGATAGCACTAAATATCTGGGTGTCATTGTGGATCGGGGACTCTCATGGTACCAGCACCTCAAACATGTTATATTAAGATTAAGAAAACTTAATTGGATCTTCAAAAAATTGAGACATGTTGTGCCGAGAGTAGTCCCAGGTCCGAAAGGCAGCAGCAGAGACCTCCTAAAGGAGATATATACCTCATTGGTGCAGTCAATATTAGCCTACTGTCTACCTGTATGGGGAGGCGCTGCTAAGACTCGCTTCATTGACGTAGAAAGAGCTCAGCGAAGTCTTATAAAAATAATGTATTTTAAGAGGTTGTGGTTCTCAACTGACAAATTATATAAAATGTGTGACCTGCTCTCGGTAAGAAAATTGTATATCTTGTCTGCTGTTCTCAAAAGACATAAAACCACCAACTTCGACCGCAACCTCTTAAATAAACGCAGAAGGGATATTGTCATAAGTCTGTCAAAAGCCAACACTGTTTTTGCTAGTAGACAATATAAGAAACGCTCGACGCATTTATATAACACGCTGAATAAAGAATTAGATATATACCCAATGCTGCATTATGATGTAAAAAATAGAATAACAGAATGGTTAAGAATGAAAAATTATGATCAGGTGGAAGAATTGTTAGAATATATAGTTTAGCCTAATTCTAGATAACCACAAGCGCAACCACACTCGCACACACACACACACACACACACACACACACACACACACCCTAACACACACGCACACACACATCGTACACCCCTATAAATGTTTAAAAATAAAATAGTCTAAGTTTAGTTAAATTGCTATTTTAATTGTAGTTATGGAAGAGCGGTGCCTCCTAGCACAGGTTATTTTGTAAATAACTTAAAAGGAGACACCGGCAACTATGAAATTTTATACTGATTGTTAAAGAATAAAGAATTTTGAATTTTTGAATTTTGAATTTTCAGGCAGAAGTTTGTGCCATACTACGGTGCGTAAGGCTCATAAAGGAGCAAGTGCAGCAGACGAGGGCCGTGGTCATATATACGGATAGTCAGGCAGCAGTGAAGACGCTAAAGAAGCCAGCGACAAAATCTTCTTTGGTACAGGAATGTAAGGAGACAGGAACTAAACTCGCGTGGAAGTTTGGAATAAACTTCAAACATTCAAAGGCGCTTTGAAAATACATTGTTGATTTGACTGAAAATTGTTTGATTTAATACCTTTATGAATCTTATGATATAGTAAATCGTCATTACCATACACATAGTATCATCGCCATCCATTAAAAAATCATAACCATGGCATGGTCGTCATCACCATCTCGTGTAAAATATTTTTGATGCCTATAATTTCGAAATTATGCATCTAATTAGTGTGGAATCATAACAAGATACTCTAATAAATATAACTTAACAATTCTAGATACATATTTATGCATTTAATTAATAAAAGAAAAAAAAAAATTTTGTATGGTGAAAATTTTCTTGATTCAATTCAATGTATTTATTCACATAAGCTTACAGTATTAACACCAAATCACTTATATGCTAGTTACGTCATAAAAATAAATAAAAAATAATGTCAAAATAATTCCATAATAATAATAGTAAGTACATAATATAATAATTACAAATTCAATAAAATAACTTCAAATTCATCACAATAAAAATATACAGCAATCATAAAAATCAAAACAATTTGGAACCACTAGGGCCTACAGCAGTTTGTCTACCTTTCTACACATTACACCAACACTGTCAGCAAATACGTCGACGCCCCCAGCCTGGATGCATCGGTTGAGAAGGACTCTCGCCCTAGCTGTGGGAGCGTTAGCACCGCTGCGGGTGCGCGCGCCGGCCGCCGCGAACAGCCGCCGCGGCCGCCGCGCCGCCACCGCGCCGCCCGCGCCCATTGTCGCGCGCGGCACCTGAAGCCCCATTCGCTCCAGTGTCTCAGGGCTGTCCACTTTATTGTGAAGTAGCCGGTAATAGTGGACTATATGCAGTAGTTTTCGTCTACTCTCGAGCGTACGAAACCCTACCATACCCGTCACAAAAAGAGACGGATACATGTACGGATAGTAACCGTACCGCCTCTTATATACGTACCTGGCGAACTTCTTTTGTACCCTCTCGAGCATTGTGGTGTATTTGATCTCGCACGGGTCGAACACCATTGCACCGAATTCGAGCCGACTACGGATATATGCGTTGTAGAGCATGACTGCGACTCCGGTACTGGAGAATCGTGAAGCCATTCTCATTATAAATCCCAACGTTCCGGTAGCTCTCTTGCATGTTGTGGTGATGTGCTTTCGAAAGTCCAACCGCTTGTCAAGGGTCAGCCCCAAGTCCCGCACCTCATCCGCACGCTGAAGAGGTATTCCATGCAGACTATAGACTGTCTCGAGTGGTGACCGCATCCTGGAGAATGTAATAGACACACACTTTGCAACATTAAAGTGCAGTCTATTGCTCTCGCTCCATTCGGCAATGGCATCGACATCCCTTTGCAACAGTAAACGGTCATTGTCATCCCTAACTCTGTGGAATAATTTAATATCATCTGCGAACATCAGACATTTAGCCGTGCTGACGGTGTTCGGCAAATCGTTTATCATAATCAGGAACTGGGTAGGGCCGAGCGTGCTTCCCTGACTCACCCCGGAGCGAGTATAGTAGGGTTGTGATTCGTACCCAGCTAGCTTGACGAATTGCCTTCGATCTTGCAGATAATTGGCAAAGAAGTGAAGTAGCCCAGGCGTAAATCCCACATCTGCAAATTTACGGAGTAGGATGTCGTTATCCACAAGATCAAAGGCCTTTCGAAAGTCAAAATATGCTGCATCTACTTGCCCTCGTGAGTCCATAGCTTCAGCTATATAGTCAACTAGCACTATGTGATTAGTAGTTGTAGATCGACCCCGACGAAAACCATGTTGAGCATCACTTAGCTTTACCGATATCTGTCGTGCAATATGATAATCTATAATGGATTCAAATAACTTTCCGAACACCGACAGAACAGCAATAGGACGATACTCGGATATATCGTTACCCTGACTGCTTTTAGGAACGGGAGTTACTCTAGACAGCTTCCAGCACGACGGATACACAGCCGTTCTTAAAGAAAGATTGTATATGTACAATAGAGGCTCCTCCAGTACGGATATACAATCCCTCGCCAAAAAGGCAGGCATCCCGTCAGGCCCAGCCGAAGAGCGTGGTCGGAGACGTTTGGCCGCACGCCGCAGATCGACGGCGCTGACGGAGTCGATCGCGACTCGCGCCGCGTCGTGTGCGTCACCGCTCCTCGCTGCGCTATCTCGCGCCGCCTCCTCTGCGTTCAGCTGAGGCACACCAATGTGAAACACCGAGCTGAAATATTCTGCAAACGCATCTACGGCATCCTGCCCCGTAACATTTCTGCCATTATAGGTATAGTCGCTAGTTTGCCTCATATCTTTTCGTTTATCTTTGACATATTTCCAGAACTTAGCCGGATCTTTAGTTATGTCACGCTCGATATCTGCCTTATATTTCTTATACGCCATGTCTATTAGAAATTTGGCATGCCCTCTGTAATATTTGAATAGCTCCCTATTGTATTCGGCGCCAGTCTCTTTGTACCGTTTAAAATGTAAATATTTGCTTTGTAGAGTGCGCACGACTTCAGCAGTATACCAGCTCGGATAAACATATCTACCGACCACTGGTGGTCGGCTAAGCTTTATAGGAACATGGTTCGAGATACATTCTGTTAATAAAAGATATAATTCTGTGGTTGCCTTATCAACATTCTCTGACTCTACCACACGCTGCCAATCAATTTCTGTCATATTAGCATATAGTCCACTAAAGTCTGCTTTACGGAAATTCCATTCCGGCACCGAGGAGGCCCGATGCACCGGAGCGCAGACGGATTGCGCTCGCGTGCGAGGTAGCGCTAGCGTGACCTCGAGCGGCGGGTGATAGCCATCCGGAGGCACCAGCTCCGCCTCGGCCCGGTCCACGCGCACCCGCGCATCGTCCATCCCGCTTAGGACCAGGTCTAGGAGACCATCATGAGTATTGCGGACAGTGTTGTGTTGGCGTATTTGGCAGAACTCTAGAAAACAATCAAATCTATGTCTAACATACACACTACAAGAATTGAGGTTAAAATCGCCTATAACTAATACATCATAAGTCGAATAGCCACACAATACATTTTCTAAATAGCTTAAAACATTTAAATATTGTTTGTCACTGTAATTTGGCGGCAAATATACCACGCAACATAATAACATACTACATTTGAACTCTAGTTTAACAATTAATATTTCCATATCATCAGACACACCATCGACATTATCCACTAGTCGAGCAGAATAACTATTTCGTATCGCAAGCAGGACTCCTCCCCAGCCAACGTCCCCTACGCGGTCTTTTCGAAAAATAGTGTAGCCAGGCGGAAACAATTCGGCATCACTAACAGAGCTATTTAAGAATGTCTCTGTAAGTGCGATAATGTCGTTGTCCATGAGAAGCACATTACTGTAAAATAGTTCTGTTTTGGACCTAAGTCCTCTTACATTTTGATAGTATAGTGAAGTGTACATATACATTCGTCTCTTATTGATTTTTACTGTGGGGGCGAAAATTATCCCGCCATGGTTTAATACATATATCCCGGACCCAGTTTTCTCCTGCCAGTACTCTAGGCCCAAGCTCAGGAGGCACACCAAGTTTAAAAGACGCATAATTACCACGTGCTTTAAGCTCTTTTACAGTACATACATTTTCCCGGCCACATATACGATTTAAATGAAGCCTCACTTCGTCCTCGGTTGTTCCCAGCTTGACGTAAAATAGGTGTAAGTAGGTCATCTTTTCAGAAGCCTGCAGAAGAGTAGAACCTGGTGGCGCAGAACCTCGAACCATACGGGATGACGAGCGACGCGTGGTTTTAGATTTCATCTCTGTCCATGTACCATCGGCGTTATTCTCGTCTTTTAAATCAATTATATTCGCTATGGCCAAGCTAGAAGCGGCACAGGTGTCAGGCCTCTGCGTGGGGTTGTGATCTCTCCCCCTGGAAGCTCTGGGTGCCTTAGTTTTACATAAATCGTGGACATCAGTCTCCGAGTGAGGAGTTTCCACAGTTGATTTTTCGAGCATATTAACCTTTTCAGTCGATGGTGGTGGTAGATGCTGCTCCACTTGTCCCCGCATGCACGATTTCACAGGAGTACTAGAAGGTCCAGGAATACTTAAAGTTGGTACGGCCTTTGATCTAACGGGGTGCAGCTGGGCACCGAGTGACTTAGAAGGTACTTCATTTACCGATGTTTTACCTAATTGTGTTGTAGTGGTTTCGCTACATGCGGAGCTTTGGCCTTGTTGACATTTGCAATTAATAAATGAAGTTTGAAACTTTTCTTCAAATGAGTTAATTTTTCCATGCAAGGTTTCAATCTGTTTACCCAAGGCGTTTAGTTTCAGCAGTTGTTTTTCGTTAATTGTAGAAATACTTTCGGAAATAAGTCGGGTAATTAACGGTGCCAGAGAATAATTTAAATTATTTTGTAGTTCCTCACAGATAATAGTGCGGATATTTTCTAACGTGACGCTGTCCTTACAAGCTTCGGATTGTGATTTATACTTAACACCGCCTCGATACGTAATGTTATCGCAATCGCGCCCGCGCCCGCCGGCCCGCAGTGTACCTGTTGGTGGAGTGAGTATTGATGTGTCATTCAGGCTAATATTGTGACTACGGTCGGTTTGACGAACTGGAGTGTGCGAATTGTCACCTCTGGGTAGCTTACTGCGGCATACAAGGCACATCCATTACGAGAATTTTTGATGAAATCCACCCCGCCGTTGTAGCCCGAGCCATCCGTCTCTTTCTTGGAATTTTTATGTTCAAACGGAGTGTAACTAATGCGTAATCGCCCAGAATACATAAAATACATTACAATGCAGAGAATACAAGGGAATGCCCAAATTAAAAGTTCAAATGCTCTTAACAAAACACTTACTAGGTTAGGTTTATTTTTACGTTAAATGTTATCAATATCAGCAATTTTAACTAAAAATGTACGTGAACACAAGGTTTTAAGGCCAAGCCACACAGAATACATGTGCAGCTTGTGCACGTGCACGCGTGCGTACCGTGGGCATTGTAGCGTATATAAATGTCGTAGTAATAGCACACCGCTTGCTGAATACGCGCGAGCAAGCCACGCAAGCTGTGTGGCTTGTCCTTAACACTTTCATTGCGGACGAGTGCTACGCGCTACGCTCGTAGCCGATCCCGTGATTTTTCCGCTTTGTAGCGAAAATGGACATCCCACAAAGAACTCCCCTCGGGAGTTCCCGGCGCTAAAAGTGTTAAGGATTTAAGTTGATAAGGCCATAATTGAGTTCTGAAAGTGCGTGATTATGAAGTAAGTATTTAGATTTCTCAAAAGCTTGTAACTTGTAATACAAGTTGAAGTCTCTAACATCATTAATTGGATAAGAACTTCCTCCTGTATTAAAAGTTACAAGATATTGAGAAATAGGCCCCTGGGAACCGTTTCTCGAAAGCTTGTAACTTGTAATACAAGTGGAAGTCTCTTTTTAACATCATTAATTGGACAAGGACTTCCTCTTTTATTACAAGTTACGAGGTATTGAGGAATAGACCCGTTTTTTGAAAGCTTGTAACTTGTGATACAAGTTGAAGTATCTTTTAAACATCTATTACTTACATAAGGATTTCTGCTTGTATTACAAGTTACAAGCTATTGAGAAATAGGCCTAAGGCAACTTACAATTTTTGTCAAACCTACAGGGTTAATTATACCTAATCGCTCTGAGACCGCACTTGCCTGTAATGTTCACACGTCGACTAATTGGCCTATTTGTCAGAATAACGAGCGAGTACAGTCGGCTACGTAAAGCCGAGCTTGGGTATTAACCATGAGCTTTGCTGCGAATACAGGTGACAGTATACAGATTATACAGGTAGGATGAAGGCCGTTATTGCATTAAAAACGTCCCGTATCTCATGGATTAGTAACGTTTTACCACTCTTGTATAAGCATTATTTTACTGCTGAATATTTATTAATACAGTATGAATAAATATTAATACAGTACCGGGCTATAATGTTTGCACCATTGCACATCGGTCACTGGAAAGAGACTCGGCTTCACAGAGTGTTGTCCCTTTCGAAATTATGTGACGTTTATGCAATATTAGTTGTCTCTTTCTAAAGACCGATGTGCAAACTTTATCGCTGGGTACTGCAGCTTAGTTGGTAGTGACCCTGCCTACGAAGCTGAAGGTTCGTGTTGCGAGGTCAAATTTTGTGTAACAACTTTTGACAGTGAGGGCGACGAATTCCATTTTGCTATGACCAATCAACAATAAGCACATTTTTTTATTTGCCCCATTTTTGTACTGCCAAAAATATAGGACAGGATCTTACGCGAATCGACCAAGTCCCACGGTAAGCTCAATAAGGCTTGTGATGTGGGTACCAAGCGACGATATTTATAATAAATGTATACATACATATAGATACTTAAATACATCGACAGCCATACCAGGGAACAAATATTTGTGATAAATAAATACATAAATAATGCCCTCGCCGGGATTCGACCCCCGGAACATCGAGCTTCGTAGGCAGAGTCACTACCAACTAGGCTACGGAGGCTGAAAGAATAGTATATTACATAGTTTGTATGACTAACTTATGTAACACAATTAATTGGCGCCATCGTGATTTATGTTTTTCAATAACAAACAATTTTTTTGTACAATAGATCCTTAAAAATCTGTTCATTTGTGTACTGTTATACGTTGATTTACTGTGGCCCCTAAAATAGCAATTTGTAAAGGGAAATTGCGAGGTATTAAAAGTGATAATGTAGCCGGCATTTTGATTGATCGCTTTAAAACACAATTTGTTCGAATACTCAGAAATTTCCCAATTTGTCAGATATCAAATATTGCTTTAATAAGGATGAGTATTTTTCGGTTATTTTTGACGTGTAAAGTAAGGATAAAAATGTTTTGAAGAGTCGTTACATATTTTGCAAATTGCCGCGAATTAGGTAGATACTTTGTAAATAACATCATCCAACCTATACAGAGCAGACTTTCCGAAATCCCAAGAGTACTTAAATATTTGTAAAAGTAGGAAAATATATTAGTATGGCAGCGGTTCTCAAACTTTTTTTTAACATTAGGCCTCTCTAGAACCTTATCAAAATGACAAGTCGTCAGAGATTTCCTACAATTTGTTTTAAAGCGTTACTTTGACATAGTTCTTGTGTGTTTTTAGTTTCATTTGGTTGACTATACATGCAGCTACGCCGTAGCGCTACGAATGTAGCCGTAGCAGCAAAAGGTTCAATGACCGACATGAGCGCGCAACATTTTTCATTCCTATTCTTTTATGTTTAATTTAACGCTAATTTCATACAATAACCAACCCGTTTTATTACAGGCATTAACTTGAATGTCCATAAATCTTTGCCATTTACAATAACCTTTATTGTGTAAACATTTGGATTCAAATTCGAATAGCTGAAACAACGAACATGTTTTCGGTGCTTCATTGACGGAATTTATTGCTGTCATTAAGGCAAGTTCTGGAACGTTCTCGAATGATTTTATTATTATGACGATAAAGTTGGAATTGGTGTGATAGTGGCAAAGGTTGGGCTTTAATCGTTCATAAAAAATGCCGACGTATTAAGAGAGACTGGATTTATAATTAAACAGTTAGGCTTATGATGGTACCATGTTTAATCGTTTATTGTCGTTGCCGTCAGGTTCTAACAGGTATACAAGTGCAAAAATGATCAGTAGCACGATAAACGTTAAACACGTCACCATCATAAGATTCATAAGTCAATGGAATATATGTGATAGATATGTCGATTTAGACTTCATTATATAAAACTAAATTCGGATTAGATTAGATTTAAGGACGGGTTAAAGGCAGAACCAACTATTTCCTTGAAGTTGGTTTTGACAAATCGTATTTTATGCCAATGACATAGAATAGTATTTGCTAAAAGATGTTTTACCCAAATAGTTGGTTTTGCCTTTAAACCGGCGTTGTATTCATTGTATGTAGTATTAATTGCTTTTGTGGCTTGCGAATATTACAATCTAAAATTTAAAGCATTTTAAAAATAAATGCTAAACCTTTTTTTTTAATGAAAAACTGACTTTGTGTTACAATATGGTATAAGTATAGTCAAGAGTAAAAATATGTATACACTTTTGCACCTTATTTTTACGACATAAGATAAAAAAGTGTATACTATTTATGCCCTTGACTGTACACTGTAAATGTCATATATCTCGCGAACTACGTAGGTATACATCTAATTCCCAATTAGGTAAATGATTTAGTACGTGATAGGTAAACATTGGCATTAGAAATCGAGCTAAATCAGGTGATGTGGTCACTGCTGGAGAGTAACACACGAGCCCACCTCGCATAAAAAACAAATGAAATTACATTCACTTTTATTCAGCAAAATTTAAAACTGAACACGTGCAACAAACTTGTCATTGCACCCAGTTTATAAAACTTTCGTATATTTTTAGACAGGTTCACAACTCCTGACTTCAGAGAACTTTAATAAGCGTGTCTCCTTTCAAAACTTCGAGTGCAGAAGTTTAGAACCTTTAATGCAGTCTTATTTCATAGTGAAGTCTAAGTTTTAGATCTGTTAGACCCTTCATACAAATTAATATGATTGCGCAAAAATAATTTCGCTGAATTATTTTTCTGGCAGACGTTTTATATAATATCCATAGTAAAAGTTGCTCAGCTTGACCGTCCCTAGTACCCTGTTCACTCTTGGTCCAAGACCCAGATGTGACCCTGTATTTACAGTAGTACGTATCTATTATCCTGTTTATAAATATAAAATTATCGCCCAGATGAAGATAATATAAAAATCTAA
Source organism: Thaumatotibia leucotreta (assembly GCA_025490895.1). NCBI lineage: Eukaryota > Metazoa > Arthropoda > Insecta > Lepidoptera > Tortricidae > Thaumatotibia > Thaumatotibia leucotreta. Next base: position 22,572 of record JALPQI010020052.1, read on the forward strand.
CGTACTAGGTAGGTACTGAAAGTGTTTTCCGCACTTCCTTAGTGACTATAGATACAGGCTGCTCGCGAGTATTCCAAAAGATTTTAACTATGCATTTTAGACATCAAAATAATTTAAAATTATTGTGAGACCTAATGTCAAAAAGTTTTTTCTCTTTTTTTTAGACTATTTGAATAATTTTTAACATTTCCAGTACTAACATATACATAACAACAATTATAACAACAATTATCATAAGTATAAGTTAAGCAATTATGTAAGTACAATAACAACAATTTCTTAAAATTATTTATTTTTAATTTAATAATTTTTATAGGGACAGGTTATTTCATCAAATATATTCTTATTTTTTGATTGCCAGGCAAAAGGTGTGGTAATGTTAAAATACATTGTGGTAGAATTGTAATCAAAAATAATTATGTTTCGAAAAAAGGTTGATTATCTCTGGAACCAATCCGAAACCAGGAAATTTTACATGACATTAACGACTCTAAATATGGTCTGAAATTCAGCATTAAAATCTTTTGGAATGCTCGCGAGCACCCTGTATAGGCGGAAGGCCCTGTGTAAAAAAAACCTAATCTGTCTTTGTTCATATTCTCCCTCCCTGCAAAAGATATAAATGTTGTTATTGTCAATGAAAATCACGTCATTAGATTGATCTATTTATTAACAAAAATACAAGTTACAATTCGGTAACTAGAATTTAGCAACGCAGTACACAATATTGCAGCCACAGTTTAGGCAGATAATAATAAAACTTTTTGTTTAGTGTCCAATAGGGTGTACAGTAGGGTGTACAGTAGGTACTTATTTCGAATTTCATGTTTTTCGCACTTATAAATAAATCTGCGTTAATACCACTACGGCAGCTCATGGTAGCTACACTGCTTTACTTAATAAAACCTAACGTAACCGATACTTGACAACTCATGTTGTGGCTATCTACCTACAGTTAACCTCACGCCGCCAACTCATAGTAACGACCAGACATTACGATTTCCAGCATTTTTGGTGCAGTGTAGTTCAATTAAGGGATGTGAAGTAAGTTATTCGAAAGGAAATAGCGAGTTAAGGTTCATCTTTATGTTACAACGTGTTATGAAACGTTACAGCTAAAAATTGATCCCTAGATTCCTTTAACTCAACTACATTTCACCAAAAACCCTAAAAGGTTTAGTTAAAGGAATCCAAGGGTCAGTTTAAGTTGAAACGAGTAATAACACGTTGTAAGACAATAACGAACCTTAACTCACTGTCTCCTTGTAAACGGGCATTTTCGCGAGAAGAGATACAAAAACTTATTTT
>JALPQI010020053.1:0-25390 GCA_025490895.1 Thaumatotibia leucotreta
GCACACTGTCTATAGGAAGCCCACACACACTGACAGGTATTTGAACGCTCTGTCTCACCACCACCCCCGCCAGCTTCAGTCTGTGGTTAATTCTCTAAAGAACAGAGCACATGACCTTTGTGACCATGAATTTCTAGAAATTGAGTTATCGCACGTTCAGGAGGTTCTGAAGAGAAATGGCTACATAATGAACAGACGGCAACCCAGACGAACACCGAGGAAGAAACATCCAGATGTTACAAGGCGACCAGCATTTTTGCCTTATGTCAGGGGTGTAACGGACAAAATAGGTACGCTTTTGAATAAGTATTCCATACCAACCGTTTACATGCCGTTATCAAAGGTGGCAGGTCATCTAAGGTCGCCTAAGGATGTTTTACCTTATCACACACCGGGCGTTTACAAGATCGATTGTAGCTGTGGTAGTTCCTATATTGGGGAAACCAAACGCACCATAGCGGAAAGGGTCAAGGAACATATCACGGCTGTTAAAAAGCGTCAAACGAATAAGTCTGCTGTGGCTGAGCATTTGTTGGAGTCCGGACCTAACCACTGGATTGAGCTCCATAACCCGAAAGTCCTCTCAACCGAGCGTATACATCATAGCCGAAAAGTACGTGAAGCTATTGAAATTAAGAAACATCGGAATTTTAATCAAAATGAGGGACAAGGAATCTCGTCCGCGTGGAATCCCGTGATTTACAAATGTAAGCGTGGTGAAACATCCATTTTTAAGCCATTGGATGTTGTGAGTGTTGTGTGTAGGCCTAGTGACAACCCTAGCCTAGAAGTGAATAATCAAGATCAAGTGCGGGTAGTTAGAAAAACCCGCGCAGCTCGAAGGTGTTGATACATTCTCTCGCCAGTCTGCCTGCGACCACGGGTGTAACGTCATGCCCGAAACGTCAGGATATAATTAAACGTAAGTTTACGCGATTAAGACCCGTTTGTCTGTAAAATACAAGAATTCGTTGTTGAACGATCCTACAATCCTAGAACTATAACTAACGTGAGACTCAAACATATTAAAATATTATCGAACCGGGTTTTTCACGTATTTAAGTCGATGATTGCTCGACATGTTTCGACCCATTAAGAGGATCCTCACCCGGAGCACCCTCGGCGTATGACGCGTCGGGCTTTGACCCGGTTCGATGATATTTTAATAGATCCTGGAATCCGTTAAAAAGGTGTCTGTCTCCTCTTTCATAGATATTTGTTTAAATCATAAAATACAGCACGTTTTACATTACATAAATTATTGGTCACATAAACGATGATTTTTGTTTTGCTCAACCTTTGTAACTCGAATACGGATTCGTTGAAGTGTGTCTACAATCTACATCTACACTTAAACGACATTTGAGTCTACAATGAGTCTTCACTGTCGACTCAAAAATGTCGATAGTTGCACTTCCATGTAAGTACGTTGACCAAGAAGAACACATATCGTGACATTTTAAATCTATTGTTGTTCTGCCTACACTAGTTACTTACAAACTACTAACATACCACACACATAATATGTAAAAGGGTAAATCAACTTTTTTCTATCTGCTATTGCCAATGTTACAGTCGCCTGAGTCACGCTGGTTTTATAAAAATTTGTGCCACTTAACCTATGCAAACATACATTTTTCTGGTGTTAATAAGCCCTTTCCTTAATGGGCCACCTACAAACATGCACTACATATACATGGTTATTATATCATGCATACGCGAATTACAAAAAAACAAACAAATTTCTTGCATCTCTTCGTTTTTGAGCACAATCCATTACGCCCAAATCTTATTCTAGTAGGTACCTAATACTGACTTAACATTTCTAGTGAGTCATGAGTTTATGAATTTTATGGTACACCTTCGAACTCCGCAAATTTCGAGGATTTGGCTCTATCGCTCTAATGACACCTTTTTTGGAGTGACAGAGACAAATCCTCGAAATCTACGAATTTAAAAGTTGTGGTTTGTGGTAGCAGGCCTGACTGCTCGCACAGCTGCTCACATGAACGTGGTAAGTATGTATTATGTTCAATTGTTCATGTAATACACCACATCAATAAGATATTACAATGTAGGTAATTTTATATTTTTGGAATATTCTAAAAGGTCACGATTGCCCACGCCTCTTCAACCGTAGTTGACATTGAGTCAATGGTTCCTAATAATAAACGACATATTTCCAAGAAAAAACATTGTGAGCTAATCCTGCTCTTGACATGTCAATACGTCGGTCGAAATAGAACAAGTGTCCTTACCATGAGTATGTGGCGGGTGCTACTGTACGACTTACTTCTATACCTCTCACTCGCCCCAATAAGCGGGTAGAATTATTATACTCACAAACTTCCAAGTTTTGGCGCTTGTGGTAAGGTCAAGTACGCGCCGTAAAACGTCCGAGAATTGAATGCGAACTCGGATTGAAAGGCATCAAAAGCGATCGAAGTGATTCAAAGCGATTGAATGCGTAGTAATCTTTCAAATGTCCTAAATCGTAAATAGTTTTATAACTTATATAAAAGACTAGAGGTTAGAATAGAAATCGAATGATTGAATATTGACTGGAGGTGACTGGTGCTTTATTTTACAAAATAACGTTTATCAAAAACGGTATATTTTTCATGTCTGTAAAATAGTGAGTTTTAGTCTCATTTTACACAGAATCGTTTGAGCTTTCAGGCATCATTTACGTAAATAATATTAACCCGTTTTATTTTCAATACGTATTATACGTGACGATCTGAAAATAAAGGGAAATTTTACCACACTTAGTTATTGATAGACGAGGCGTAAAAGTAGGTACAAATGATAGGAGCAAAACATATTTATATTTATTAGAAAAAATATGAAGGGGTATTTTCGCGAAAACAAAGAACCTTACATAACAACCAATTAAATTAGTTTGGTGGACTTAACGGTGTTCCACTTTGTACCCAAACTTTCCGCTGGTTTTTTATTTTAATCGATGGTTACCTACAAACAAATAAACTCTTCTTGCAAAACTGCAGGAATGCAATGTACGCTTTTTTTGAAAAACGTTGAAGTGTCAATTTTCTAAAAACGTTTTGAGCATTATGATCAGGAATGTATAAAAATTTAAACATTTCACAAAATTATTAAACTGTAAATGTGGGGTTGATACAGGTAGATCTGAGACTCCTGTTTGATCTGTCCGGCATGCCGATGGCTGAAATGTATTGTTTCGCCAAATTAAACAAGTTCGGTAGTTTTCAGGGTCCAAAGTAAGTACTAATTGTAGAGCTGGCGACGAGGATCCTGGGTTGTTTAATAGAATTACCTGTGGGGTATAAGTTAATTGATCATTAAACCAGGTTAGAAGAGAAAGAGAAACCATATCAACAAATGGGTATACTTCTGAAATCTACATAGGTGTTTACCTATGTAGATTTCAGAAGTATACTGTACCAATAGTCGTTTATTAAATTTGCTTTCATAATTCTTAAGTGTTTTTGAGATATGACAAAATAAAACTACCTTTAAATAAATTGCAATGTCATTCTAGTTAACACAAAAATCGTTACGCATAATTGTGTCGTAGGTACATACTCGTATAAAACCGTTTAGTAAAATACGAGTATCTCATTCAGTAATCCCTGCGAGGCTTTTGACTGATGACAGTGATGACTTTTGATTAGTGAAAAAATGTAGGTACGGTCGGCTCTAATAATATGTATACGATTTTGATCTTCATGTCTTTGACATACGTTTCGAAATGTATACATATTATTGGACGTGACTGTACCTATTAATAGGTACTTGAACGTTCAGGGACGAAAGACGTTGATTGAGATTACTATCAATATAATTATTTTAAGTAGTTTTTTTTGATGCTACTTGTAAACATCTACGTAAAATTGCCAGAAACAGAATAATCCCGTCCAAAGTAAAGATCAAAGTCATGGGATTAGAATAGTTAAGGTATACATACCTACTTTAAAAGTGAAACCGTACAGGAAAACATCAACTAAAGAACAAGACTATTTGAAAATGGGCAATGAAAGCAAAGTTACCAACTTCCTCGAGAATGACCCTCCCTTACCCGAAAGTTTGACTGTTTCCCAAACTGTCGGTCCAACTATCCATTAGAAACACCATTACGTTTTCATGTCCAGATTTTAGGAACCCGAAGGGTATACCATACCTACTTAAAGAAATGTCAGCATTTTAAATTTACTGGTAGGGATTCTGTCTACATATCTATTCAGAGTTCGACTTCGGTTTCGGTAGAAAGTCAAGTAGAAATAGTAATAATTATTTGTTTAATGTTTCTTATCTTAACATCTTATCAATCATCAGTATCTAACACTGTTATTAATTATACTATACCTGCCTTTTTTTCGGTGTCCTGATTTATTTCAATATCTAAGGAGCTTCCTGCTTTTATTCTAATGAAGATTCTAAAATGTAATGGATGGCAAAACTAATATTTTTCTTGTCGACTATATATATTTGTCCAAAACTCGCCAAAACTAATCACTATTAATCAAACAGTTAGTCAACGTCTTTTAAGACCATTTTCGCGTAGCAGCTTGGAATCTGATATCCCTCAGTGCCCCGTTAAAACAACACCCTGCACACAGAACGTAAACACAGGCATATTTCATTTGATGTTATGTCGATATTTGCCACTGCTATAATTGTCGTTCAAATATTATGAATGGTAAATTAGAGCAGTTATGAAAAGGCCTTGCCCTTGTTGGAGTAACAGTTTTATGGGCAATATCTGTCACCGCGCGAGCTTTGGAAAAACAACAGTTCTTTTAAATTCATATTATAGTCCTATGAATTACAATATTTTTGAAATGATAAAAGTAAGGCACTATAAACTATCAAATATTTGGTAAAGTGGCTGTAGACGTGATGTATGTACAGTGACTTCTAACAATTCTAATAATAAGATCAACATTATGTGAGCGGTTTAGTAAAGCATCCCACTTTGTTGTTGTCGTAAGGGCGCTTAGACAATTATCTAATTCGTGTAAAGGTTTTTTTATGTGACGAAGGTAGAGAACTGAGCTCTCAGCCCACCTGATGGAAAGTGGGAACTGAGGCCCGTGGACAATATGGACATAGTGACCAAAAAAATCGCCTATGCGCTGCCTACCCTGAGGACTTAGACGGGTTGCCTCTATCTATGCCAGTGATTACACCGGCTATCTCACCCCCAAACCGGAACACAGTACTAACTATTTAGCGGCAGGTTAACGGGTAAGACGGTGGTAGCTATCCGGGCGGACCGTGCACGAGGTCCTACCAGCACCCGCAGCAGATTTGGTAGATATGCTGGTGGAATAGGTAGCTGGGCGAATATTCAGCGTTTTTACGGCGTTTTTATTTCGTCATTGTCGTCTCGGCAGGTATTGTTACCACAGATGACCCTAAGAGTGTAATTTTGATGTAAACGTAATTCAGTACCTACATATACCTAGTCTAACGTAATCAATGTTGTTGCTTCTCGGCCTTCTGTTTTGGTAATAATCGCGGGACGCCAGTGACGAATCCGAGCGGTTAAATTAAAACGCTCCACGGAGAATTACCCAGCTACTAGGTACGTTAGTTATAAGTTTAATATTTTACCGACAATATTTAATAAGAAGCCGTGGAAACAAAAGAAGAGAATACTAATTAAGGGCCCGACGGAGACGGCGGAGCCTGTCATCTTCTAAAACAAATGATGTCACCTAATTATTTACCTGCGACATGTAGGTCGTACTTGAGCCGTTACCAGGTGGGGACTGGATTATAAAATTTAATACACACAATATTATAATGTGCTATTGGGTGAGTAAACTTTTTCTGTCTGTTATTGCCATGGTTAATATAAGGTCATTTGAGTTACGCTAGTTTTATGCAAAATTATGAAATGATAAAAGCAAGGCACTATGCAAACATGAATTTTTCTGGTGTTAATTTACCCTTTCCTTAATGGGCCCTCTACAAACATGGACTAAATGCATGTTTGCATAATTTTGCATAGAACCCGCGTGACTCAGGTGACCGTAACCATAACAGACAGAAAAATGTTGATTCGCCTTATTAAGTACATAACTTTATGCTTTTCTGTGTGCACACTAATACAAAATATTTCAGCAATCACTGAAAACCGCAAATGCCCCATATGTAGATTATGTAGGTATAAACTATAAATCATACTGATAACTTTTACTTGAACTGATCAAACTGCCTGCATATAAGTCGATGGGGAATCGATTCGAGATGTTTTAAAATCCTGATCATTTTAGAGTGGAATGTATGAACCCGCAATAGACCAGTATTGAGACAGGTTTTAATTTTTTTTTATGTTAACATTTGTGGCGATTTCGTGTTTTTCGAGAACGCTTGATAATGCAGTGTCTGGTGTCGGTCTGTGCTACAGTCTCCCGGTGGCGATAAAACATAAGTCTCAGGATTAGCGGGGCTTAGCCGTCGTAAACTCGGCGATAACGGGTGATAACGGGCCCACCTGGGAGCATGTGATACCAGTGACCGGTATGTACTTCAACTGTAGCATATATCCTATTTATGTAGATATATGGCTTACGATGTTGATACTGCCAAAATTGTAAATGTTATGTTAGGGTTTCCCCGAGTGTCGTCCGAGTTGTTTCTTTTTCGCTCTTGTTGCGTAGTAAAGGTTTTCCTAAACGGATTTAGCCAAAGTTGCGTTGGTAGATTTGGGCCCTTAATTTACATTAAATAATTAATTATTAAGTAAATGTGAACTACAAAGTATTAAAGTTATTTATTGTTGTGATTTAATAAAAAATAATTTCAAGTAAAGAATACCTTTAAGAGAAAGAACAAAACGAGGTGGAGGGTTAGGTTTATATGCAATATGCAACCAAACAACCGATATATTGTGTGTTCCGGTGGTCGATATGTGGGCGTGCGGACGCAAAACACGCAAAACTGGTATAATCCCGATTTCATCCCACACCAAGTCGGGGTCTGATGATGGGACTTTGGAGAAATCGGTCGATGTAGGTTTTAATTTTTTTTTATTTGGTGATTATTAATATTTATTTTTAGTCAAAAGGAAGCCGACCTGCCGCATGCCGGCGCGACATGAAATATGAGCCTGCGGATTAGTCCCGCCTGGCCCGTGTTGTAAACCCAGTGTTTACCAGAACCTGCGATAATGTGCCCACCTGAGAGTACCGGACCACACAGCCGGATCAAACATGCAGGGTATCTTTATAAATTAACATATCACGGGACTTTTTACACATTGGATGCGAGCTGCGCAGTTCCTTGTGGCAAGTTCGGGGAGAGGGCAAGCCAGTCCAGCTGTGGAATTATCGCCTGATATTTATGATCATATGATAGTACACAAAGTAAGGGTAAGGTACGATAAACGTAAGCAGTGGGTATATAACACAGGTACACTTATACCCTCATGACTCTACTTATAGTAGATTTGTTTGAGAGATTGGGCCTCTCAAACATATCCACTATAAGTATTACACTTTATGAAATGAAAACCAATCACACCTAATTTACAACAAGCTTTAATTACCTGCCGTAATTTGACTCTAGTACCATTGTTATTATAGGAACGTATAAATTATAATTGTGCGGTAAAACATAAATTCACTTGCCTCAGATTATGTTTTATTAAGAAGATGAAAGAGAAATATTATTTCTTTATTTGCCGCCCACGATTCGCGTATTTGATGTAATTTCCGTTGTTTTTCCGGTTCGCTGCGCAAAGTTATTTTAGACCACTTTATTGGCTTTTCTTTCTGTTTATTTACGTGCGTGTACAAACGTGGGCATAGTAGTTAGTTTATTTATAACATAACAGAACAGACAAATCATGCCCAAAGTTATGAGCAGCATGATTCAGTGGGGTATTCTGGTTGAAATAGTGTCATGCTCATAAATTAACAATTATACAAAATTCACTTATTCATTTCCTAACGGATTGATGCTAATATGAATCTTGGCAAGAGTATTAAACATTTAGTACCTAGTAGCAATCGGTGGAGAAACACAGCTTCATATCCGATAATAGTATCGAATCTAACATCCAATGGATAATAACTATACAAACGCTATATACACTATTTCGGCTTATGAATTAAAAGGAATTCAACAGATTCGAAAGTCGCACGTTTCGTATACATAAACGAGTTGCACAAAACGAAAATGATAAAATGTCAGTAGTCTCCACACCTATTAATTTGACATGGATATGTGATATTAACGACATACAGTAATGTCGACCGTTACGAGCGTGTCCCACGGTGTAAGATACCAGACTCGCGTGTGATACTGTTCAGAACGTGTGTCCGACGCACACAGTTCAAATTGTTAACTTTCTGAAGTAGATGTGTGGCGAATGTGTTACTAATAAGAACGTGATATGTATATGACGGCATTTCACTCTCGACTCTCGAGCTAACAACCTTATGTTATCTGATACTTATGTTCAGTATTGTCAACTAACATGGAAGCTTGAGCATGAAGTTTAATACATGTGGTGCAAGGAAATACATGCGGCACCAAATTATGTACGTATATTGAGCGCTTTCGTAATCGAATATCTAAAAATATAAAAATCCCTTAATTATATAATTATAAGCTAAGTATTTACCGAAGTATACTTCTCATTGTCTTAAAAATACGGGTAAGTGTACTCGTATCAGCAGTTTGTTACACTGCAAGCAATTTCTTTGTAACCTACCTACATCCTCATCCTACACAAGTAGGTAATAAATTACAGTTATCTGTCAGATTTTTTTTCTTAACGCATGCGCTGTTAGGGGGTGAAGTCTAGGTACAAACCTTGTATTCTTGAAGGTAAACGCACATGTGCATCGGCGGTGGCAGTGAATGTGTTACATTACATGTATATTTTTTGCACTTCGTATTCGTACTTACAAATCTCCTAGTTCTATGAATGTAGGTACATTTTTCCGCGAAACACTTCAAACGCCGATCTAGACTAGAAGTTATCTGAGGTGTCCGATTCGATTCAAGTGCCCTTCCAGACTTGGAGCTAGCTGGGGTGTCGGATTACTCGAAAGACTTGCAAAGTCGTTCAGACTGAACGTGAACGGCGCGCCTATTTAGTACTGAATCCATTGAATCCTTAGCCCACTCTAGAACCATGTTAAAATTACTAGTACTAAGTAGTAAGATATTTCTTATTATGATTTTATAACATCACGTTTGACATTGGTAGTTCCTGACGGGTCTAGGCTTCAATTAACAATTATTTGCATTTCTCCCCGATTCATAACGATTTCTCCCATAACAAATGAATCGGACTCGTTATGAATAGGCAGAATAGGGTAGTAGTAGGTACTTCTTCATATTTTCTTATGACAATCAAACAAAATATTTTGTCGTCATTAAAGTTTACACACACCTTTACAGCGGACTCTTAAGAGTCCGATTCGAACTTTCAAGTCTGTACTAATTACGAATTCGTCGAATCCGACTCCGTCGTTGGGCAGCGTTCGGGAAACCACGACACATCTTTTCGTCCAATATTCCGCAATGCTTGAAGACATTGATCAGTGTGTGTTGCCAGTAATGACATACGGTACTGAAACGTGGTCGCTCTGAGTCAAGAAGGCTCAAAGTCACCCAAATGGCAATGGAGATGACTGCGAGGTCGTATTCGAAATGCGGCCATCCGCAGTAAACCCAAAGTAATCGATACATATAGCTCTCCGAATCGCTAAACTGAAGAGGCAGTGGCCGGGGCACATTGCGCGGAGAACCGACGGCCGTTGGGGTGGAAAGGTTCTCGAGTGGCGGCCACGTACCGGTAGGCGCAACGTGGGTAAGCCTCCCGCAAAGTGGACTGATGGATGACTTGTTGAAGGTCTCTGGTGTCCGTGGATACGGGTGGCGCAAGACCGGTATTTGTGGCAATCTTTAGGGGAGGCCTGTGTTCAGCAGTGGAAGGCTTTCGGCTGATATGATGATGAGATAAGTGGATATCGAATGGAGGTTTTAAAGTTGGAAGCTGCGTTTGGGCGGCGATCGCCGACCCCGAGCGTTAACCCTGCGTTTATTATCGGTGTTAATCCGGCGTTCAGCGAAACAGGAGTTTAATAAGTCGTTGTCGCGAGCGTCGACCCGTGACGTCACGGGGCAAGGGCCGCTCTGACATCACGGGCGAGCAAAGAGTCCAACCAGTGTACTTAGCAAGAGTAGTTAAGGCGACAGTATCTCGCAGGCGAGACATACACCACTAATCATAGGATTCGAGAAAAAATAATCTGATGTTCCATACAAATGACTACAAACCCTGAGATATTAAAGTAGGCGGAAATGTAAAGAACATCCTCAGAATTAACTCAATAAAAATTTTACGGTGAATAAAAATCACCGTGTCGTGTAATAATATATTTTTAACTTATTGGCCAAAAAAAATATTAATTAAAAATACCTAAAGATAGCCTTCCCTGTCCTCTCAAGAACTTAAAACGGAGATTACTCGTTTACATTTAAATACATTAGCTGGAAGTATCTGTTACTTGCGAGACGATACTAAACTTGTAATGGTGTCAACGATCGTGTGAGCTATAAATAGCTCGCTATTAAACTCGCGTTAACTGCTATTTAATGACCGCTAAATCAATTACATATTCTCTAACACGATTCGATCGGAACTATTATGTACAGTTTAAAATCTCTATTAGTGACAGGCGAAATCGTAAGAAATATGTGTGTATGTAACGGCTGTGTGGTCGACAGGATCAAAGTTTTGAAAATCTCACCTCACAATTTGAAAATTGTGTAGCAAACACTAAACGTCCTTTTATTAAAAAATATAAATATCAAATATATTAATTTTATTTATCACTAGTAGGTATATCTAGAGACAAATTACTATAGGTATAGGTAAGTATATATTAATGTAGTGTCGTATCAGGACGGCTGCCCTATATCAAAACCTAGTAACTGCTTCAGACCGAATTTTACAGGAGAGCATAAAAACATAAAAGTGTCTGCCAAACTTTTTTTTTTTAAATAATAGATAAAAAACTGAACATAAATCGGTTGAATACTAATCACTGTATCAATTAACATCGTAATCATATAATTTACTCGTAATACGCACGTTTTATATCCCTTACTAACTTTGAAAACGTATTCAGCCATATCAATTTCGTCCATATCCCAAGTTCAATACCTAGTAAGGGCCCTTACTAGGTATTGAACCATTATAAAGAGGCGGTGGTATGTTGTTCCAACATTTACTGGCTGCATAACGGAAGCTTCCTCGGAAAGCAGCCGATGCATGGCGTGGCGTCAACAACTGAAACCCACAATCGCGACGGTCATTAGCATAACAACGAACGGAATGACGTTTACTCTACCGACAAGAGGTAGAAGAAGAAGAAGAAGTATTACATACGTACTAAGACGCATCCGGAGTGGCTCAGCCTTAAAGAACATCCACACTGCAATGCAAGGCTACGGGCAACATAATACAAAATACAACCTTAAAACCGTCCTGCTGCATCGGCTCTTTAAAGAGACTGCGGCACAAGATTTACTTTAATCCCCGCGCCAACAAATATAAAGGATTACGTTTATTCCTTCAGCGCTCCCGAGGGAGCTGTCCTCTCCACGATCTCAAAGCTCAGCGCTACGAACTATTTCTAGTATTATTTTGCTTCTGGTTTTTACATCGTCCTTGTAAATATCTGGTTGTTACAATAAAGGCAAACACTTTGGTGGTTCGACTTTTTATTGACATTAAAATTTATCAATCTTTTCACAAACCTTATTTCAAAGTAAGTGCTAGTAGTCCATCTTTGGGGCATTTAACTAGCACACTATGTAGTTATTTTTCTCACAACTGTTAAACTTCAATCCCTTGGAAAACGGGACGAAATAATAGCGACAAAGATGGATGATCGACCCATATTTGTTATTTTTTGTATATTATACGTGTTTTTGATAAACCAGTTAGGAGGAAAGAGCGTGGGCGACCAGACCTCATTCCGTCACCCGTAGCGAAACACGCAAAATTTCGGATTTAGACAAGACAAATCATTTTAGTTGGCGTGTGTCCGGCAGCAGACAAACGAGCGCTATACTCCCGCGGGATGCGCAAACGCAGCGCGCCAGTGAAAGGAGGCCTTTAGATCTCTAACAATAAAACTGTATTGTGGCATCGTGTTAAACTGGTTAAATACTAGGTATCACACACAAAGCGAGTTATATGTGCAGTGGCGTCTAATATGCAAACATTTTGTGCCGTATGTTCGAGACGCACGTGTCAAAATCGTCGACATATTTTTGCGTCGCATTGGTTCGCGTTGGATCAAAGCAGGTCGGTGAGTGATGGAGTGGCAGCTATCGGGGTTACGGCGGCGGCGGCGGGTTACCGCTCCGTGCCGAGGCCGGGATCACGGTACAGTTGGATAAAAACACGAGATATACCGTTTCAAGTATAAAGCACAATTCAGTTATGTTGTCAATAAGACGCTGCCCTAATTAAATATTCAATTAGAGACAAATAAAAAAAACCGTCAATGTAAAATCTTGCTGAAATGATGCTCAAAGGCTAAGTGTCATACATAAGAGTAAGTGTTACACATAGTTACTTGTAATAATTCGGTATCACCGATGTACTAACCCTAACTTGTACCACTCGGGTTAACAACTAATACGGGTTTGATTGGTTAAACTCATAAGTACATTTGTCACAATACTATTTATGTATTCATTTATCCTCATATGGTAGCAGACTAACCCGAGATTGTGCAAGTAGAATTAATGTACTCTTGCACAATCCAACACGAGCTTAAACAGTTCGAAATGTTAAAAATGTACCTATATGGAATTAACTAACCAGTTAACGCCGTTTTTGTTGCCTATCAAATTATGTATGGGGAATTTTCCATATCCCAAATGGTAGCTTTCCGTGTAGTAACATTGGAAATGTATCGGGAACGACCCATCTCTACCGTAGATCGTGCAAGTGGGCCTAAGATTATACCAATGTTGAAGATGATGTATATTGTTCCAGATAAACAAACTGAACTGAACCGATCGCCGAATGCCGGTCACGTCTCAGCGGAACCGGAAGGACATCCCTCAGTAGCTGCCGCCATGTTAATTACTCTTCAACGATGCTGACCTTCCAGAGGAGTGTTGGTGGCCTAGCGGTGAGACGTGGGACCTTCTACTCGAAGGTCAAGGGTTTTTAAATCTTGTACCAATATTTCAGAAACGTATGTGCCATCGGCTGCAGAATTGCCTAGGTATCCAAAAGATAAGTCAATTCAATCATAAATAAATATCTTGGGACGTCTTACACAAATTAACCATGTCCCACTGTAAGCTCAATTAAGGCCTGTGATATGAAAAGAACAATTATTAATGCTAAATAAATTCGCAAATAATGTCTTCACCGGGATTTGAACCCGGAACCTCCAGTTTCATAAGCAGGGTTGTTATCACCACTGCCAACTAGGCTACGCTGCCTACGGCTGACGGTAAATGAAAAGAAGACATAGAAAATTTTTTTGGTTGGACCCGTGCTCCTTGTGAATTCGGATCACACTCAAAACGGTGATTTTTCCATAAGGTTTACTTTTTATCTTAGTATTTTTATATTCGTTTCAGTCATTTTTAAATTCAAATTAAGACCAATGTAGTGTAGAGGTTGTATAACAATCATCTCCATTACTGGTTCTGCTTTTGGATAAATTCTGTATTTAAATAATTATTGACATGTAGTCAACATAATAAATTAAATATTTTGTATCAGTCACCCTCGAGGCTCCGGCCTCCGGGTCACGGCGCGTATTATAAAATAATACGCGCCGTGACCCGGAGGCCGAAAGTAAAGTAATTCGTCTTCAAAGTCTACCCCTGAGTCTTCGTATTGCACCTGCACCTCCCACAATAGTTACAATGAAGACCAGAAGCTTTAAAACAAGCTCTATTGTACCTAAGTATAGCTGTATATATACTTCCCTGTGTAACAAGTGAACCTAAATACTAGCCAGCTAACTGGGCCCGTCGGATAATGTCGAGCAAGTGGAGAGTACATCAGGTATGCAAATGACTGTCGAACGGAGCCTGACCTTTCCGTGACGTCGTTCCTTCATTAACACTGGCCGCAGCGTCGGATAAACTCTAAACAAGATTAAAGGAGATTTTCCTGCGTCCACAGACAAGCTAGTAATACGAACAGGCTGTAGGTATACACTAAATTTCATTCCCTCGTCGTTTGACATATCCGATCAAGATTATGTAGCCATTTATTGATTATTTGGATTTAAACTTTCACGATTATCACTCATATTTTAATGACAAACTGGTCTTAATCGCGTAAACTTACGTTTAA
The DNA here is from genome assembly GCA_025490895.1 of Thaumatotibia leucotreta. Taxonomy (NCBI): domain Eukaryota; kingdom Metazoa; phylum Arthropoda; class Insecta; order Lepidoptera; family Tortricidae; genus Thaumatotibia; species Thaumatotibia leucotreta. The sequence continues at coordinate 14,348 of JALPQI010020053.1, forward strand.
TTTACGATTGGGGCATGACGTTAAGGTGCATTAAGACCAAACGAGCATTCGCTATTTTATCCCCCACTTTACGAAATTCGTTCGTTGCACAAAACGTGATTCGTCGAAATTTGTTGATTTCGTATAGAGTGGGGGATAGAATAGCGAATGCTCGTTTGGTCTAAATGCACCTTTACACCCTTTAGAGTCTATAGCCCCCTTATTCATAAATATCTCCTTAGCAAACCGCCAATTGGTCGTCCCTTTCGGCCTCAATAATATGACTTTAAGACAGAAAGGGCCAAACAATACTTAGCAGCTTCTTAACTTAGGAGTATCTATTTATTTTTGTGTACGATATCAAACAAGCAACTGGCCACTGTCTTGTCTTTGACATACCCAGTCTTTGTTGCTGCGGCCTTTAACGACGGAAATAAACACGTAAAAGTTTTCGATCCCTGCTAAGTGTCCGTTTGACCCGGATTCGATTCCCTGAAACAGCACTTAGCGGCTGAGCGAGGGCTTACTCTAAATCCCACCGACGCAGAAGGGTGGAAGGGCTAGTGGGGAGTGGGAGAAGGAGAACCCTGTCACACTGGAGTTGCAAGCGTTCATAAGCTACGGTGACCTCTTCCGCTGACTCGTATCAGGCGGGCTTTCGTTGTATTCCCGGGGAACAGTCTCTAAAGGATATAAGTATTTTGTACCTATTTCTAGGAATAGCTTATAGGCACTTGGAAATATTTCTTAAAAGAGAGTGGTTCCAGGGCATATCTGGTTATACTTACCGATAATATTTTTTTGGTATACTCTTGGCTCGACTCAGTCGTTTTTTGTCAAGTTCTTAAATTCGACCCTTTCTGCTTTCGTCACCCGTTCTTGATTTGCCAATTTCGTGTGAAGCCTATTTCATATTTGGTAAACTTTGTGCTTTTGCCATTTTCTTATTTTGGCTCATTCGTTATTCGTCACCATCTTCTTTGGGCATGTTCAATGTTAGTCTATTCTTTTTTGGTCTAATTTGCTATTCGACCTATCGTTTTTGATTTTATTCTATACATTTTTGTCTAGAAAAACATAACAAATAATGAATTATACTAAAAAAGAGATTGACTGTCACCGAAAATGCTCAAAGAAGATGGTGACGAATAACGAATAAGCCAAAATAAGAAAATGGCAAAAGCACGAAGTTTACCAAATATGAAATAGGCTTCACACGAAAATGGCAAATCAAGAACGGGTGACGAAAGCAGAAAGGGTCGAATTTAAGAACTTGACAAAAAACGACTGAGTCGAGCCAAGAGTATACCATTTTTTTACCGACTTCAAAAAAAGAGGAGGATGTCATTTCGACGAAATCTTTTTATCTTCAGAAATATTTGGTAATTAATCTGGAAATAATACCATTTGTGAAATTCATAATTCATGCTAATTGACTTAGGGATTTAAATAATAATACAACAATTTTCATCAGGTTGTTTTTTCATATTTCTCTTTAAAGCCTCTTTGCTCTCATTTTTTAAAATTATGCCATATTTGAATAATTTGACACGCATTGACTCCGCTTGCGAATTCTCTAATGAGGTTATTATAATGAGAGAGCCTCATGAATATGCTGATACTAATTGCTCTGACATTTCAAGTAATTATTTTAAAATTAGGATTTCATGCTATTTCTAGTTCGAAAACTACAATTATCTTACTTACTTACTTACTACGGTGGCTCGATGACCCGAAGAGGATCTTGGCCTCCGACACAAAAGAACGCCACTCGTCCCTGTTCTGCGCTACCTCACGCCAGTTGGGTACCCCGAGTGCAGTCAGGTCTTTGGTAGCTTCGTCAATCCAGCGGTATCTGGGACGGCCTACGGGACGTTTCCCGTTAGCTACGCCCATATACGCTCTCTTGACCGCACGATCTTCACCCATCCTCTCTAGGTGACCGAGCCATCGCAGTCTTATCGACTTGGTTTCGCCAATCACGTTCGGCATATTTAGTAGGTCCTCCAGTTCCCTATTTTTGCGTCGCCTCCAACTTCCGTTTGGTTCCTCACTTCGGATTGGTCCCAGGATCTTCCGCCAGATCTTCCTCTCTGCCACTAAGAGCTTGCTCTCTTCTTTTTGGGTCAATGTCCAAGCTTCACACCCGTACATCAAGATTGGCCTAATGACAGTTTTGTAGATACGAATCTTGGTCGGTCTACTGATCAGCTTGGACACTAGGATTCTATGGAGCGCGGCAGTGCATCTTAGGGCATTTTGGATTCGAACGGTTATCTCCTCCTCCCGTCGGTTGGTATCTGTTACTGTGCAACCCAGGTACTTGAAACGATCTACGCCTTTGTAGGTTATGTTTCCGGCTATCAGATCTTCCCTTCTGACTCTTTTATCTTTGTACCTCTTCATGAGGATATACTCCGTTTTCTGATGGTTAATTCTAAGACCAATCTTTGCTCCCTCCTGTTCCACGATCCTCGCCATGGCTTCTAGGTCTCTCTTATTTTGTGCCAGTAGTCCTAAGTCATCAGCGTAACCAATGACTTTATGCTTGCCATTCAACTCAACGCCGCCATCATACTCGAGTACTTTTCGGATGACGTATTCAAGGGCTAAATTGAACAGCGTAGGCGAGAGTGAGTCCCCCTGCTTCAACCCAGTGACAACATCAAACTCATCAGTTAGTCCCCCGCCAGTTCTAACCCTCATTCTACTTATTTTGGTAGCAACTATGACCATTCTAACGAGCTTATCAGGTACTCCAAAGTGTTTTAATATTTTGTACAATGACTCTCTGTCAACACTGTCATACGCTTTGGCAAAATCGACGAAGAGGATGTGGACGTTCTGTGAATACTCCCACTTCTTCTCCATCAGCTGTCTCAGGAGGAATATTTGATCAACAGTGCTACGTTGTTGGCGGAAACCGCACTGGTAGTCACTTAGGATATCTTCTGCATAAGGCTGTAATCGACCCAATATGACATATGAGAGAACTTTGTATGCCGTTGGTAGCAGTGCAATGCCTCTATAGTTACTAGCTTGTTTTCTCGAGCCTTTTTTGTGTATTGGGCATATAACACCGATGTTCCACTCCTCAGGTTGTTGCTCTTCTCTCCAGATCTTGGTAATAATCTCGAACATCCTTGATTGCACTGCTCCTCCGCCATACTTCCATAACTCTCCATGAATACCGTCAATTCCTGGGGATTTGTTGTTTTTTAGCCTCATGATAGCTTTCCTAACTTCCTCAAAGCTTGGCTCGTCCACGGCTGACACACCCTCCTCTGCCGATTGCATCTCTATTCGACTTTCAATGGGTTGACAGTTGAGCAGTTCCATAAAGTACCGCCGCCACTGGGCTTTCAGTGCCTCCGAATCCATTATAAGATTTCCCTGTTCATCCTCGAGAAACTGTGTATTTGGCTGATACCCTTTCTTAACCGCCGTTAATTCCTGGTAAAACTTCCTACACTTATCAGCTCTAATAAGGGTTTCTATGTCTTTGAGCTGATTCTCCAGATGTTGCCTCTTTAAACTCCTTACCAGATTCCTAAACCGATAACGTGCCTCTCGGTAGTTGTCCTTCCATTTGCTGTCCTGATCAAAGAGAATCTTTAGTTTTCGCCTTTCCGCCATTGCGATATCGCACTCCTCATTCCACCACTTCCTTCGCTTTTTCCGCTTTCGTCTGCCTAATATTTCTGCCCCTACATCAGTGACTATTGTTTTCGTATTTTTCCAAATTATGTTAATGTCATCCTGCAATTGACAACATTTCATTTTTTTTAGTGGGCTATTTTATGTTATGTGTCGAATGATATTAATATTTTAAGGGATACGTGTTTTTTTATTTTACCTAAAAACTATTTTTTACATGTAAAATATCAAATATAAAAGTAGCGAATTCCGAAAGGTCCAAAGTATATTGTGACGTCATCTCTATGCCTGAAAGCATTGATTGCCTTTGCATTTAAAAAAATAGACTGTTGACAGTTGACATGACGTTTGTTGTAACTGTCAGTAGTGCCAGTGTCAAAACTTTAAATTTAACTTGAACTGGACAGACACTATTTACTATAATGGATACAGTTAAGGCGTCAAAGGAGCTCTATAAACCTCCGCCCGTAACCAAGTACTTAAGTTTTTTAAGCACGTGCAAAAATAACAACTCAAGGACACCCCACTAAAAGTTATTTTGTGCGCCTTGTGCGCCTACTGGACATAAGGCGGAATGGTGTCGAGCGGCTGGGCTGAAACATATTCCCAAAAGACCGTTATTCATTTGTGAAGATCACCTGAATGTAAGTACCGCCAAATAGTAATACATTCCTTACCAACCGCGTGTTATTTAGGATCAAAAGTCTACATACTTATGTGTTTCATGTTTGATAACATTATCAATGAAAAATAGAAATGTTATCATTTCTATATTGTTCATTGAAGTTTTATGTTAAATAAGCTACTAATTATACATTAAATAAAATCAATTTGTCATTTTACAGTTGGACATTGAAAATTATCAGTTCAGTGGAGAGAAATTAAAGTCAATGCTAAACTGAAGCCTCATCTTCCAGCATATTTTTTGAAGAAGCCATTAGCGGAAATGAACCAACAAGATGACCAAGCAAGGCCATCTACTGCAAATGCGAAGCCTATACCATTTTTACTGCATCATGTGGTATATCTTGCTGCCCTACTGTTATTTAACAAAAAAGTTCTAACTCAGATATCAACAAAAGAGAAAGGAATAAATTGTACACTTTTAAGGGAAAGAGCCAAAAAACGCAAATTTGATGAAATAACCTGTTCCACTGACACAAGCTGCAATCCATCTCCAGTTCCATCAGGACAGGTGTTGGTAGCACTTATGAATTACTTGAAGACGATACCCCAAGTAGTTGTACACCTACTCGGAGAGAGAAAAATTATCATATAGGGAGGGATTGTTTGCTGAATGTTATCAAGAAAAAACCAATGCAATATCTAGGCTTATATATCATCATACCCAAAATGTGAGGATACTATTAAACATAAGTTTACGCAATTAAAGCCAGTTTGTCGTTAAAATATGAGTGATAATCGACATAATCGTGGAAGTTTAAATCAACATAATGGTGGTGTAACTACTGGGAAAAATGATGTACACCAGAGCAATAATAACTGGTCTATAAATAATAGCTATTTATTACTACTGTTTTTATTAATCTTTAGTGTATTATTTTATTACAATTACCATCTACATATTGTTGTTCATACAGGATCTCTCTATTTCATCTAAGTGTGCTACTGGTAGCATCCTCCTCTACTTGGTTATTTGGAGCCTAGTTTTTGTTAACCCAGAATAAATATACCTACTTTCAACGCATTTGCTGCCACCGACGCACATGTGCGCCAATCTTCATATAAAAAAGGGTGGGGGGGTGGCAGCGAATGTGTTGAAGTCCTAAAATTGGAGTTAGTATATTTACCTAGCAATAGACTTAAAAATAAAACAAAATACAATTTAAAAACGAGTTTTATTCATTCTAAATTTAACAGAATATCCTGGGGTCAGGTTCATTATTTAACACTTTCTAAAATTGGTTTAAAAATGTTCTCTTTCCAAAACTTTTCTGCTGATAATATTTGTTTATCAGCATAATCTTTATCATAGTTCACCCAGTACTTATATATTTTGTTATTGCTTTCAAATAGTGGGTCGGCAAGACAGAACAATCCTTTTGTCATGTTGTAGCATTCATCTGCATTTATACCTGCACTCTCAATTTCTCACAAACATTATTTTTCTTCACATAATTTAACATGTTCTTTTTGTGGTAGGGCATTTTATTTCTACAACAAATTCTGATGAAATGCCATCTGGTGAAGATGGCATTTCATCAGACAGAATCCAGCTGAACAAATTTCTACATTCAACTCAGTTTCTAGTTTTTGCACCTCGTATTCCGGCCAAATTAAATTTATCGTTAGATTGCGTGAAATCTAGCATCATAGCCGTGTCAACAAATGGCAAGTTAGTGCTACAAGCTTGCACAAATCCGTCTGATGTCTTCATTTTCGATGTCCGTGTTGACCGTGTTGAATGCCAAGTTATCGAATCGTATCCCCGTTTTCATTTATTGATGTTACCGTTGAAAGATGCAACAGAATCCGTATGAAAAGCCAGGTAGTTGAATAAATCAGTTGAAATTATTAAAAAAACGATAAATTGAAAAAAGAGACCGCGAGCAGACTTAAACAGAACCGTAAGAACTATCAAAACTGACAATGACGTTGACATTGACATTGTTACAATTGTGAAAACCGGAAACATATTTTACTTTTAAAGATAATGTAATTTTTTACCTTATACAGCCATAGTAATGACGTCACGCTTCCGGTTTCCACTTTTTTGCGATTTTCTATTAAATTACATAGAAATAAAATAAATTAAGTACCGGATTACATTCAGGAAGCATATTTACCGAAATGGTTTTCGATTAAGCCCACCTTAAAGATTTTGAAATATTGTCAATTCTAAATCTTTAAATCTATTATTTAAACTAAGCTGAAATTTTCTGACTGTATCTTTAACTTTGAGTCTGTCTATATCAATTCCTTGGCATTCTGGTTTTGACACGCTGCATGCTACTCTTATTTTAGCTCTAAGTTTCACACCAAGTAAGTAGTGGTCGCTATCACAGTCGGCTCCGCGGTAAGTTTTCACATCCTCTACTTAGAGGTGTGCGCCGGCATAGAAATCGCCGGCGGCGGCGCGCCGCTAAATTTTGCCGGCGCGGCGGCGCCACGCCGGCGTCAAGGTCAATTTATTACCTGTACGTTCATACATACGTAGGTTGCCCTGAAAGTTTCGGGAATCGGAAAAAATACGCATTTTAATGAAATAAAAGTACTTTTATTATTTTTCAAAGTATTCTCCTTTGTGTTTTTAAAACAGTTATTGAAGTCTGAAGTGGGGGTTGACAAAATGGCCATTTTATAAGCGTCGACTGCTTCTTCCGCGGTCTGAAAACGCTGACCACGCAACCGATTCTTTATTTTCGGGAAAGTAAAAAAATCGTTGGGACTTAGGTCGGGGCTGTACGGAGGATGGTCCAGTAATTCGACGTTTTCGCCCTTCAGATAGTCGTCTGTTTTCTGAGCGGTGTGAGGGCTGGCATTATCATGGTGTAGTATAATACGGCGGTTAGGGTTAGTTTTTCGCAGTTCAGCAAAAACAATCGGTAAACAAACGCTTATATACCAATCGGCATTGACAGTTCTTCGATCTTCAAGAGCGATAGTCGCCACGTGACCCGATTTGGAGACAAACGTGGCTACCATTTTTTTGATCGTGCTGCGAGAACGAACAACTTTTGTCGGCTTCGGTTCGTCTTCGTAAACCCAAACTCGAGATTGGTTTTTCGATTCAGGCTCATATGCGTAAATCCATGATTCGTCACCTGACACAATACTAAAAACGGCATTTGAGCTTCCTCCATTAAATCTTTTTAAAGTTTTGCGGCACCAATTGACACGTACCGTTTTCTGGTCGTCAGATAACAAGTGAGGAATCCACCGGGAAAATAACTTCCGCACGCCCAACTCTTGTTGTAAAATAACTTGTACCTGACTCATTCCAATGCCTAAAGTCTCCTGAATCTCCCGATATGTAACATGCCTATCTTCCTTTATCAGTTGGCGAACAACATCGATGTTTTGATCGGTAACGGCCGTTTTCGGTCGACCCTCACGTACGTCATCCGCAAGAGACACACGGCCACGTTGGAATTCCGAATACCACCTGTATATGGTCGTCTTTGAAGGTGCTTCACTACTAAAAGCAATAGTTAATCGGTCTCCACATTGTTGTTGTGTTAATCCACTTTTAAAGTCATAATAAATCATTGCTCTAAAACTTTCGCGGGACAGCTCCATTTTCACCAGCGAGCCAACGACTTTAAAAAACAATTGAAAATCGGACATTGTTTTTTTTTTCTAAGTGGCCAGTATTTTCGAATAATAAGACTATGCTTGTAAGAAAGAGGTATAACACATGTCAAATATACGTTCCTAAGTATTAAATTCCCGAAATTTTCAGGGCATCCTACGTATAAAAATGAGAAGGTATTAAAAACCTAGTTATTGTTTAGGACAAGTTTATTATTAAAAAAATGCAATCAATAACTTTGTTTCGTGTTTAACAAAGTTATAGATTGCATTTTATGGGACAATTGTCATAATTATCGTGTACGAAAATTATTTTATTAACTCGCGCAGCGGCCCTACCGCGAAAAACGAAATTCGTAAATTTCGAGGATTTGTCTCGCTCACTCTAATGACGCCTTCATTCGAGTGACAGAGAAAAATCCTCGATATTTACGAATTTCGATTTTCGCGGTAGTAGGCCTGGATCGAGTCGTCTACAGATTCCCAATACTACAGATTCCTAATACTACAGATAAGAGATAATACTTCAGATATTGTCAATAGTGTGCACTCCCGATTGTACATATTCCCAATAATATGAATTTCAAATCGTACAAATACCCAACCCTACAGATTCCCAATAATATAGGTTCCCAATACTACGAATTCCCAATAGGTACTGCAGATTTTAAATACTACAGATACCCAGCTTTACAACCTCTTTATAGTACCATCATCGTCCACACTGCTAGTCATACATCGGTGTATAAACATACGAAAATATTTTTTTTATATAAAATCTATTTTTGTATATTTTGCTTTGTTTGTCGTTATTATTACAAGCCTACAAAAACTGCAAGCCAAATTTTAAATGCGTTTAATATACTCGTAAATAAATATTTCGTATTCTGTCCAAAAAGAGGAAAAATACCGACATAAGAAATACCTTTCTTAAATTGCTTATGAAAAAAAATTGTTACAAATTGGTCTATTTTGGAGGAGGAAACAGGGAACACAAAACCATGTTTTCGCCAATTTTACGTAGGTATTATCAGGCAAAGCTGCAGTTGTCTATTTCTAAGCCTTGCAAAGCGACAGCAAATTTTTTCAAAGGCCAATTTTTAAAAAGTTCCATTTCCTTTTTCCTCTAAAAATATCTTATTCAAGAAGCACAAAAATAATCAATTGCAAGCACTGAAATTAATAGAATCAGTTAATATACAGTCATTAAACCTCCTATGATGGCCTAACGTAAATAATTAAAAAACATCCATCATGATCATCAGCCTATCGCAGTCCAGTGCTGGACATACTTACTTACTTACTCTTACTCCTCTGGCGCAGCGACCCAAAGTGTGTCTTGGCCTCCAATACGAGAGAACGCCACTGATCACGGTCTTGAGCGACATTTTGCCACTGGTCAATTCCGAGATCGTTTAAATCAGCCCTCACAGCATCCACATAGGCCTCCCCAATTTCACGCCACCGTTTTCGACCTTTGGCTGCTCGCATCCAGCAACCTGCGCAAATCGTCGCTGCACCTTGCCTGAGGGCGTCCTATACTACGCTTACCGAGACGCAATCTGCACTCAAGAACTCGTTTAGCCCAACAGTCGGTTCTACGGTTAATATGGCCAGCCCACTGCCACTTCAGCTTGTTAATACGGTGAGCTAAGTCGATCACTTTGGTTCTCTGCCGGATAACCTCATTTCTGATTCGATCCCGCAAAGAGACGCCGAGCATTGCCCTTTCCATAGCTCGTTCAGCGACCTTGAACTTGTGGACCAGCCGTACACGTTTCGGCTGCCGTACTGATTGAAGACTTTTGTCTTCAGACACTGTGGGATCGACGATGTGAAGAATATAATATAATGAAAAAACACACAGCTAGTAATACCTAGGATTATAAACCTAAAAGCGTTTCAATAAGACCTACGTTACGACTTCCAAGCAAGTGTGTTGAATAGTACATTACTATAGAGGACGGGAAACGAAGGGTTACAGGCCAAGTAGATATATCTGGCCGAAGGAACTGAGGCCAGATAGGAATACGCGGCCTGTAACCCTGTTTCTCGCCGAGATTTGTATAGTGCTTTTCTCAAACTTGCCATGAAATAAAACGAACTGATTTCACCGAACCATTCTATTTCATTAGTAAATAAACCAATAGTACAGTATCGTACAACATTAAAAAAAAACATTCGCGCCTAACTTTTTTTTAATCTGTTTGAGGTATCCTTTAACCTGGTGGTATAGACATTAGTTCTTAGGTAATTTTTTTTTTCTGTGGCTGAATGTCAAGACCTAGTGTCACAATTTGACGTATCAAAACAAAAGACAGTTTGTTTGCAGTCCTAGGTGTGAAATAAATACATGAAATCTCTTTACATATCATCTTAGCATACGACACCGGATACATAGTATTTCCGGGTTTAATTTAAAGTAAGTAACATCAACATTCCGTAGCAAGTTTGAGAAAAAAAGCATTACAGTTGGGAATCAATAGACGTGAAATCTAGAGAATATGGAATCTGTAGACATAGGAATCAGTAATATTGAAAATCTGTAGACATGGGAAACCGTAATACTTATTTAAATATTAAAGTATTGGGATTCTGTAGGTTTGTAAATCTATAGTATTGGGAATTTGAAGACGAAAGTCTTTGATCAGTGTGTGTTGCCAGTGATGACATACGGTACTGAAACGTGGCCGCTTACAATGGGCCTCATAAGAAGGCTCAAAGTCACCCAAAGGGCAATGGAGAGGGCTATGCTAGGAGTCTCTCTGCGTGATCGGATTAAAAATGAGACCATCCGCAGCAGAACCAAAGTAACCGAAATAGCTCTCCGAATCGCTAAACTGAAGTGGCAGTGGGCGGGGCACATTGCGCGTAGAACCGATGGCCGTTGGGGCGGGAAGGTTCTTGATTGGCGGCCACGTACCGGAAGGCGTAGCGTGGGTAGGCCCCCCACAAGGTGGACTGATGACCTGGTGAAGGTCGCAGGAGTCCGCTGGATGCGGGTGGCGCAGGACCGGTCATTGTGGCAATCTTTGGGAGAGGCCTATGTTCAGCAGTGGACGTCTTTCGGCTGATATGATGAGTGTATGTTTTTCGTAGGTACGTATCAATATCTGGAAATCTGCAATCCAGAAA
>JALPQI010020054.1:0-19132 GCA_025490895.1 Thaumatotibia leucotreta
TACTTGTCCAGTAATTTTGTGGCAAAATAATTGTTTTCTTTTCGGGTGAAGACAATTTATGAAAATGTGTTACAATGTCGGTGGGTACATAAGGTAAACGTACGAATCCTCGGCGCTGGCCTAATACATCGGAGTCGATTTCAAAAAGGTCTTTAATAAAAAAAAAACAAAACTTTATGTCAAAATTTTCGTGTTACGAAGTTAAATTTTATGTAACATCTTTTGGTACTGAAAAAGGGCGATAAATTAAAATGCTCTATGTGCGACCGACAATATACCCTGGTGACCCGGGTAATGACATACCCGGGTCTGCTTTAAAAACGAACACCCTCGCCAGGGTAAAGTTGGGAACGACCCGGCTAATACAGGGTGACATTTGGGTCGTAGAGCGAAAGTGCTAGGAACGGTCCCCCTAAAGTGCCCCTATTTCCCCCCCTCCATGGATCCAAGTATAAAATACTATCATATCATAGGTCAGTGCCCCCCCCCCCCCTCACCGAAGTCCTGGATCCGCGCCTGAAGCGAGTATTGGTACGTTTACCTTACAAGATATTAATATTATACGTACCTACTAAATATTACTATTCTGTGATTATACTATTTATTTACATTGAAACTTAGCACGACCATGGACAGTTCTCTAAAACTACTCGATTATTGCTTGTATCACTGAACACCTATCAAATCCTGATGTACTTTATTTTGCCTACCACGTACCAAGAACCAAGTTCTTGCATCTTTGTCGTACTTATGTACGAATTTGTAAGTGCGATTGAGAGACGTCGAATGTGGTTCGCGGTAGCAACGCAGTTTAGATATTTATGACTGCTGAGATACAGGATGTTTTTTCAACCCTTACTGTTTTGCAAATGTGATATAATTTCATTATTATCAGAAACGGGGCGCAATATACAGGTCCATTTAGATCAAACGAGCATTCGCTCATTCTATCCCCCACTCTACGAAATCAACGAATTTCGACGAATCACGTTTTGTGTAACGAACGAATTTCGTATAGTGGGGGATAGAATGAGCGAAGTCTCGTTTGGTCTAACTAAACGCACCTTTATATATTGGAAACATCCTGACTTTAACCTACCTGCCACAGTAATTAAAAGATTTTCAAATTATATAATATACCGTCGACTTTAAAAATGTCTCATGACTCATGCCATGATTTTTTTACATATTTAATTGATAACAATCTGTCCTTATTTAAATCTTGGTGAGAGTTGACAGAAATTTCGGATATAATTTACCGTCAAATATTAAGATAAGGGTTGAAAAATACCCGTTTTAATGGTTTCAGAATTGCGATAGGTATCCAGTAGAAGTACTGCCGTTACATTACAAACTAGACTATTATCATGTGGCGTTTACAAGCAAGAGGGACTAGCATAAGTAGTCCCTCTTATCTGAAATCCTCACGATTTGTCTTTATAAAGGTGCATTTAGACCAAACGAGCATTCGCTCATTCTATCCCCCACTCTACGAAATCAACGAATCAAGTTTTGTGTAACGAACGAATTTCGTAGAGTGGGGGATAGAATGAGCGTTCGCTCATGCTCATTTGGTCTAAATGCACCTTAACGGCAATCTTAGGGTGCCTTTCCACAGCTATGCTATGTGGAGGCGTTAGATATCCTCCAATAACAACACAGCGCACGTGGCTTCGCCTTAACACGTTCAATGCGGTAGGGGGTCTTTCGACCCCTTACAAACTATGGTTACAAGTTAAGCTAATTGCCGTAGCGAATGTGTTAAGTATCTCACGGGCTAGACAGACACGACATAAACGCGATAGTATCTTGCGACGACATAGGTTATCGGTTCCCCTTTTTTTAACATTGCTAGTATAGTATCTAAATAACGGTAAGTCTACCTCGCGACGCCATATATTATGCTGCAGCCACGACATTGGTCTAAGGCGACCGGCTCAAGGTGCGGTTAAACTAAAAGAGCATTCGCTGTTCTAACCTCCCACTCTACGAAATTCGGTCGGTAAACAAAACGTGATTGGTTGATTTCGTAGAACGGGCGCTAGAACAGCGAAGTTCTTTTGGTTTAAACGCACCTTTAGCGGAAAACCATACGTGCGAGAGGGAGCACCCATATCAGCCTCCCGCTCCAAATCATGGATTCGCTCGCCGCTGGTCGCCTTAGACCAATGTCGTGGCCGGGCCTATACTGTCGCACCAATCATGTATGTACTATTTAAGCCTACTGGGTGCTTAGACAAGTTGCCAATCGCTAACGCTTAATCGTCAATCGTAAACGAAAGGCAGCTAACTGTCTTTGTCGCACTAATACGAAAGAGTGACAGGGAAAACTAAGATACGCTACTAAGCGTTAGCGATTGGCAACTTTGCTAAGCATCCTGGTATCTTATCTAGCCCTTAAGATTTGCTTTACTCTTGTACCAAGGGTGCAGATATAGGATGTGATGAAAGTATATCAATCGCATCCACATAGTATAGCTTTGATGGAACGGCTCCCTTAGGATATATGTGTATATATCAGCATACATTCACATTTTGTCTAATAAAATTGGCCGTTTAGTATGAAACGTGGAAGCATGTGTACGCGTGCGGAAAGCTGGACGCGGTCCCATACTAAACTGACATTTTCTATAGACAAAATTCGTACGCATGCTGATAAATGTGTCTTCACACTTACTGTACAAATTACAACTAACAATAACTAGTGACAGGACTTTGTGGAGAAACGTTAAAAGGAAATAAAATGAAATATAGTTGTTTCATAATTTTTAATTGTCATACAAAATTTAAGTTCACATAATCAAATTGTTTTGGGATTCTGATTGATTTCTCTATAACATACATAATGGCAGTGATTTTATGATCAATGATTTTAATATAAATTGCACATTTTCATGCGAGCATTTAGGAACAAATGCAACTGATATATATAAATATCACTGGAAAGAAAAAAAACTATATATTCAGCAGCCTTCGATCACTAAAATCAACTTTATTGTCAACATAATACAATGTCGTGACGGCAGTAAGAATACATTTGTCACCACCCAACTCTTCCCACGGTGTCGTAAGAGACTAAGGGATTGAAAAGTAATCGACCATTTATTTATTTATCGAAGATTGGTGACGGGCTGCAGCGTCATCATAGTGGACACATTACTGCGATCGCCAACCCGCTTGCCCAGCGTGGCGATTAAGAGCATTTACCTCCTGTGTCCATACGCATAGGTAATAGGGGATTCCAGCAGTGGCCTAATATAAGCTGATGACCTGATATAATAAGTAAAGTAATATGGTCTGATTTTTTTGAATTCTTGGCCATTTGAATATCTAGACATTTAAAATCTGGAATTTTCCATTCATCAGGGATCGTAATTAATTAGCAGATTTATAATGATCAATTGATATTAACAAATATTTGGAGTTAGACATTTTTTCTTTTGTAAGAATGAAACAATATCACATCAGTTTCATATGAAACAATACATAAATTAAGAAATGAATATCCTATACTTGTGATAATTATCAAGAAGTGCCTTATTTTCTTGATATGATTTGTTTGTCAGTAGAGAGGAAATTGCCTATTTATTTAATTTAGTTACTATTAAGATTTAGATGAATGTCATTAAAAAAAACCTTATTTGTGACAATGCAAACAGAAAGGTATGTTGTCATGGTGTCTAAAATGGACTTTAATAAAACACACATAAGGTCTATTTTAAGAATTGTGACAAGGTACCTTTCCATGTGCACTGACACATTTGTCTAAGAAAATCATACAAACTAAACCTCTTTAAAAAGATGATAATTTGTTTGTAGATAATCAGTTACATTTGTCCCATATTTACAATTGGCGACTTTCCTGTGTAAGAAAATAACATAATTAGTCTCTAGAGGCAAAAATAAATCAAAGATATTAAAACATGATTTTTGATTTATTTTTGGAATAATATTAGACTCGTAATTTTATTGAAGCACGTTTGTACGATTACTGACCAGTTGGAAGCGACTTTTGATGTGCCTGTACATTTGTGTTCAGTATGTGTACATTTTTTACTTATTGCATTGTAATAAGGTGCAAAGTTGTATACATATTAATGAACTTCACTGTACATGGCACATAGTATAGCTAACTCCATTGGAGAGCTGATTCACAGTCTCCCCGGTCAGTGGGAATCATACATTACATTTTAACATTCTTGTGCCAAAGCATTATAAGATCCTAGATCATAGTCATGTTTAAATTGAATAAAGAAAAAAATATGTCTAATAATATTCAATATGAAACTGAGACTAATTATTAGGAAAGCCTATTGCATGTAACCAAAAGTATTCTTCAAATTGCAAGATTGTAAAAAAAATGTTTGTTCTTCTCGTTACAAAATATCAATGTTTCTCCAAAAAACCCCCACCGAGCTATGAGTATTGACGATGAAGCGATACACTATCAGCTTATTCTACACTATGTACTTGCACTAACTTAGAGCTGGAGCTGCCGTGCCCTGCAACGGGCCGGGGTATGTACAGACTGTCACACTTTGACAGTAAACTTCACTGGTAAGGGAAGACTACACTGTATTTTGCCTTGCCTGGTTTAGTCACAGACTAAATTCTGTTTTAGAGTTACTATTGTCTTTATGGGTAAATTTAATCAATTAAAAATACGTCTAAGATACTTCATACATTAATGTATCTTAGAAAGTACTTCAATCTCGTCAACTGTACATCGTGCATTCACAATAGCAAAATACAACATGGTCTTGAAATCAAACCCACATTAGACAAGCTCCAGGTCAAAACGAAGTCTGTTGGTCGCACTGTGATGTCTCCGAAATAAATAAGTCCGCTTACACACTAGAGTGTCCGGGTTCACAACCGACGCCGCCTCATAGCCCTCAGGCGCGCTCGGCGCGTCCTCGCGGATTATATGTCCCCGTTCTGACTGATACCGATCCTCTTGATGAACTCCTCTTGCAGCATCACCGTCTTAATCATGTTTGGGTGCTGGGGGTAGGTCAGATCAGGCGCTGCTCCGAATGCAGGAGCTTCTAGTAGAACTTGCTGGCCGTTGCTGAGCGCGCCGGTGTCAACTGTGCTCCAATACGCTTCGCTGGGTGATGTGGTGTTCACGCCAGGCGGCGGCGCCGCGGGCGCGCCTGTATACCTGAAGTAGGGGTTCTTCAGATCCAATGTGTTGCAGGATGTGATATTTGTGCCTTCAAGGTTAATCTCCATAGTCACATCATAGCTCTGGCGCTTATTTGCTAGCAATAACACTCGTCCTGTCAAAGCTTGGCCTTGTTTTGCGAAAATCGGTGTTTCAAGTAAGCAGCGCACCTGGTACCAATGTGTGAGAGGTTCTGTTGGGGCAGTAGAAAGCCAGATTGGCTGCGTGCTTCCAGCAAATAACACATCAAACCAGAAGGCAAGTCCGTGGCATGTTCCTGATTGTGTGAGTTCAAAACGGAATGGAACCTCAATGCGATGTAAATCTGTCTCGTTAGCATTTAGGAAGTCAACCACATGTCTCACTGATCTCGCCATGCAAATACGAACATCAAAAGTATCAACAATCGGCTGTCTGAAATATTCCTTCATGGCTGCAGTCCGAAGGGCACTTAAATCTACTCCGTGGAAGCATGTCTGGTACCAGAAGTTAGCCTTATTGTACTGTTCCATGAAGAGAGCATCGTCGGTGAACGGGGCTATGTGTAAGTCTCCTCTAGTGGGGTACATGTTGCCATTAGGTTTGAGCCACTTCTTGGCGTGTAAATATGTTTCTAACATGCGTTCATTGTACAACATATAGCCCATTGGCTCGGAGATTATCACATCTACAGTCTCAGGGAGCTCAATCTCTTCGATTTTGCCGGCGACGACCGTGATGCGGTCGTGCAGCGCGTTGGCGCGCACCAGGGCCTGCGCGTGGTGCGCCATGTTACTGGCTTCCACCGCGTACACCTTCCGAGCACCAGCCTGAGCGGCAAAGAACGATAAAATACCTGAACCGGCTCCCACGTCCAACACAACCTTATTCTTGAAGTCGTTGATATTAGATAAAATGGCGCGCTGATATGTGCTCGTCCGCACGTAATCCTGCATCATGTTTTGCTGTTGACTCAAGTAACCATAGAACTGGAAGTACTGGAGCGCCGAGGAGTCCTCCGTTCGCACAGTGAACACCGAGGACGACCTGCCGGCTTTGATTTTGCTGACCAGCAGGTGGAAATTCTGGCAGTCGACGTCCGACGCGAATTTGAAGAACAGCGTTTCATTGTCTATCGTAAAGATGTAACTCTGGCCGGCGACGCGCGAACACTCGCTCTGGCTGTGCACCGGGAACTCCAGGACCTCCTGCGCCAGCACAGGGTCCGCACGGATCACTTTAACACTCAACCCTTGAGGATCATAATCCACGTTTACGTTTGTCGGAAAATTGAAACGCGGCGTCAAGGCGCCGTCATTGTTGACGGCTGAGACCGTCACGGCGCGAAACGTGTTCGCCATTTTAACACAACTACCGCGGCTACTGTTTAGCTTATTGTGCACAACACAAGCGTCCGGGCAAACAAAGAAAATGCCCGTGTCGTGTGTTTCGGGAGGCCGGTGCAAAATCGATCACTCACAAACTTCCTCCCTCCTTCGATTTTGTCTATGGACACAGCGGCGGCAGCGTGCACTTGCTTTTTTTATCTGCAGTAGAACAATGGAATCATTGAAAACAGCCAAATAGAGCGTCTCAAATGCAATCATTTTATTTAATATTGCAAATTCAGCAAAATATCAATCAATAAATTTACGTTTTCCTCCCGAATGAACTAAACTAAAAACGAGATAACTTATTATAATTTATCAAAATTCCATAGACAGTATAAAGCTTCCACACATTGAACAACTGTACAAATTACCGGTTTTTGATGATTTTGGCCAGACTCTAGTTACGTCAATTAAATGTCAAATTCACGTTTATGTAGTGGTTTGTGTTTGAGGTTATAAAATTTGTTTCAAAGTACAAAAGCTGTATTTAAGTAATTAAAATCATGAGTAAGAAGTTAAAAGACTTGAAATGGCAGTCCGTAGCTTTAGACGGTTTCCCAGCCTCTATGGGAGACAAATTGCAAGGATTTATTGGCTTAGAAGAATGTACAAGCTACAGTCTTGATAAAGATAGACCACGCAATAAAAAGGTATGTTTTGAGTTTATTTCATTAATAATTTATGGTTAAATATTTTTGAAAGCATTATGTTTTCTTAAAGAATGAAGCGTATTTTGTAATAAGGCCTCAATTGCTGCTACTTACTGCACATTTTACATTACAATAACAACCACACTTATAACCTTACCAGTTACAATTAAAGAGTAAAAGAGTATTTTTCATAAATTATATTGGCACTAACTTAGAACTAGAGTTGATGTGTCCTCAAATGGACTGGCCAGGGTTACAGACTGTCAAGGACTTTAACATAATTTGTTAAAATTTCATCAATTTTCAGAAAAAAGAACAAAAGAAGCGCAAAAATAACAAATCAGTAGAAGAAACCATAGAAAAACAGATCCCAATGAAGAAAACAAAACTTAGCAATGGATTTATTGTTGAAACCTGTGACATTGTCACACCCTCTCTCAACAATGATAGTACAGACACAGAGAACAAGAAACCGCAGACAAGTCACAAGCGTAAAGCTAAAACTATAAAAAAAATTGGTGATAATGTGGCGGAAGTGAAGTCGGAGTTGACACCAGAAGACATGTTGTCATGGGCGGAGTTTAAGCTGCCGGAGGAAATCACAAAGGCCCTCATGGAGCTAGGATTCAAGCAGCCTACGAAGATACAGCAATTATCGCTACCTGCTGCTATTCATGGTATGATTTTTCATGTTGTGGAAAAGAGACTTAAATTTCATAATTCTCAAGTAAACTAGAAAATTTGATTTTATTATTGAAACTAGTAACCAGTGTTGATAAAATACTCCTCATATCAAATAAATTTTGTAACATTAATATCAATAGTTTAAAGGACTATGCGTCAAAATGGACCAAAAACCAACAGAGCTGGGAGTAGTGTCATTAAAAAGGTCTGCTTGTGTACTTTATTTCATTCTATAGGTGCAAAGTAATTTATGATAATTTTATATGAGTAAGGCGTTCTGGGCACTCTCTAAGTAAATCACTGTCCAGACATCATTCATCATAGTATTTACTCTGATGATCCAATGGAATTGAACATAGTGCCCATAGAATGAAATGAAATAAATGTAAATACCTATTTAATGACACCACTTTCAGCTCTGTTGGTTTTTGGTCCAGAGATTTTATAATGAATTCCCTTAACTTGTGGTGGTTTTTATGGTCTTATTCCGGGTGTTTCTTATGTAGAAGGGTAGACAAGAACCAATCCAAATACCAATGCATAGTCAGATACATGCCATATACATACTCTGTATTTAAAGGCTTGACCCTAAACTTGGCAGAATTAAAAAAAATCGTGCATTCTAGCCTCCTCGCCGCTGTGTATGGCAAAAAAATTCTGTCTTTAAAAAAATACAAAAAGTGGGTCAAAAAGTATGTATCTTTTAAGATACACTGCCAAGTTAAAGGTTAAAATTTGTTCTAAGATTTTAAGTGTTTTTAAGGTAATGTGTTGTTTTTGATACATCAACATTCTTCATTTGTAAAAAAAAAGTTACTGTGAACATGACAAAATATTTATGAATTATTCCTACATCCCTTCTTACCATGGCATCTTTATTGTCTAGGCCGCAGAGACATCCTAGGAGCAGCAGAAACGGGCAGCGGCAAAACTCTAGCCTTCGGTCTCCCCATCCTCACTGGCATCCTCAAGCTAAAGGAGAAAGCTCTAACCAAAGGCTTAGACGTCTATGACATTCCATACAAAAAGAGCTCTACCAAGAAAAAGCCAGAACCGGAACCTCCTAAGAAGAAACAGTTTAAGAAGAAAGCGAAGAAGAATGTTAAGGAGAAAGAATCTTCTGAAGATGGTTACAGTAGTGGAGAAGATTTAGAGAAGAATGATGAGTTTATAGAAGAAATAGAAGTTCCAGTTAAAAAGAAAGAATTGTCAACAGATGAAGGGAATGATAGTGATGATAGTGCTGATTATGTACATATTTCTGATATATTTGATGGTGGTGATGATTCAGATGATGATAAAAAATCAGATGATGAGAATGGGGATGCTAATAATAGTAATCAGGATGATGATGACAATGATGTTGAAAGTGGTGAAGAGACAGAGAGTCAAGATGAACTTAGCGGCAATGAAGGAGGTAAATGGTTTTATTAATTTTATTCCAATAACAAATGGGGAGTAGAATTTTGACTGGGACATGTGCTCTTTAGTCCTTAAGACTATCAATCATACGTTTATGTACCACCATGCTGATATAAAAGAAATCTATGTATATGATTGGTGCTTCAACATTTTTAACTACATGGGAATAATGTTGTCACCACCCCATCTGCTTCTGCGGGTGTCGTAAGAGCCAACTAAGGGATTGAAGTGTCACTGACAAAGCCTGGAGGAGTAAAAATGAACTTTTCACTAGTGCTTAATAAAATATCGACTATTCTATCGACATCCATATGAACATTTTTTTAATAAGAAATTTATAGATTATGCTTATTATGTTTCCCTAGCAGTTCCACTTACTTTCCCGATATCAAAAAATATATAAGATTTTTAAAATTAATACACCAACTTTTTTAGTCAACACATTCTGACATTTCTTGTGAATAATTTCGCCTTGAGGATGTAACAGTAATCTTAACAAATGCACTTTGAAATTTTGAACGATATTCAAGCTGCTTTAATTTCGTTTTTGTATCTGTCGTATGGTACTAGTTATTATTGATATATTATTGTTTATCAATTTTAGATCGCGATGCTTCTCATTACGTACGGTTGCATAAACTACTATTGATCAATACATTTCTAATTCATAAAATGTTGGCATGAATGTTGATAGAATAGTCGATATTTAACTAAGCACTAGTGACAACTGCATTTTTGCTCCCGTCATCCGGGGTTTGGTCACTGACCATTATTTAATAAAAGATTGATGATGGGCAGCAGCGTCATCATGTACATATTACTGCGATCGCCAATCCGCTTGTCCAGTGTGGCGATTATGGGCATTTACGTCCTACATTTACCGACTCCATTTATTTGCGTATACTTATCCATTTTATAACCATTCCAGGCATTGGCTGTGTTAAAGTGATAGACAACATAGAGCTCCCCGGCACAGAGGCGCCCCGGAGCGGATCCCCGCTGTATGCACTGGTACTGACCCCCACCAGGGAGCTAGCCGTGCAGATAGCTCAGCACCTGAAGGCTGTCGCCAAGTATACAGGTGACATAGTGACAGACAGAGCCTGGCTCAGAGGCACCTTCGGCTTGGGCTTTACTTTCACACTTGTTCACAATTTCTTATTTACCGCCTTTAATACACAATTGTACTATAGGTGTGCCGTGTGGTGACGGCAGTAAGAATACATTTGTCACCACCCCAACTCCTGCGGGTGTCGTAAGAGTCGACTAAGGGATTGAAGTGTCGCTGACCATTCTACAAGATTGATGATGGGCAGCAGCGTCATCATAGTGGACACATTACTGCGATCGTCAATCCGCTTGCCCAGAGTGGCGATTATGGGCATTTACCTCCTAAGGCGTCTATACGCATAGTTAATAGGAGAGGCCTACGTCCAGCAGTGGACTAACATTGGCTGATGATGATTAGTGACAGACATAGAGCCCGGCTCAGAGGCGCCTTCGGCTTGGGCTTTACTTTCACGCTTGTTCACAATTTCTTATTTACCGCCCTTAATACACAATGTACTATTTCATCACACTTGCTGTCTAAGCGCGCCATTCCTTGCGTGCGTAGCGGGAGTAATAGAAAAGTGAAATTCCCTAGGGAGTAATAGAAATGTCAGCACGTCATTTCATAATATTATGTCTTAAAACTTATTTTTTTGTCGGCAAGTGTGATGAAAAACATTGTATGCATCACGGTCGGTAAGCGGAATACTAACTCGAGTCATAAAAGCCCTCCTACCTCCCTTGATGCACAATGCACTATTAAAAATGGCGTCGGTTTTCATGAACAGGCTAAACAGCTAAATTCTGTTTTTTTTTATTATCGTATTTTTCATTTCATTGCATATGTTTGAGAAAAGCACTATACATGCCTCGCCGTGAAATGGGCTTACCCGGCGTATTTTTCCCGGCGTCTGCAGTAATGTATTATAATTATAGTTACTTGACTTAAATCTGTCAAAACAACATGTAATAACTCCACAGGCATCCGTATAGCCACAATAGTGGGCGGCATGGCGTCCGTGAAACAGGAGCGGGAACTAAAGAGGCGTCCAGAAATCGTGGTCGCCACCCCCGGCCGTCTGTGGGAGCTCGTGTCCCGGGGGGAGACACATCTGCAGCAGCTGCCGACTGTCAAGTGAGTTATTGACATAATGACAGGATTTTTTTTGTTTTTTTTTATATGTTGGCACAACAAAGTGGCTCCACTCCACCTGATCGTAAGTGAAAAGTAGAGCCCAAATCGCGGCGGCAACGAACAGGAGACAATCAGTAACCTGTTAGTTGCCACCGCCTTGCTGGCCCGCTAGATGCTTCTTCACGCTTCGTTTAAAGGGTCCCAACTTATAGGTATGCGGAAACACATGTGCCGGTAAAGAATTCCACTTTTTAATAGTCCGGCATATGAAGGAATTGCCGAATTTCTTAGTACGTGTGGGAATATTTTCCACGGTGAAGGAGTGACACCGCAAACCGGCACGTGTGGTTTTATAACGGAAAGGGGAGGGCGGGATGAGGGAAAATAACTCTTCAGAACACTCACCATGGTACAGGCGATAAAGGCGATAAAAAAAATATTTCGATTAGAAAGACTCCGGTAGATGTCGCTGTTACTGTTTCTACATCGCGCTATCAAAATTTTCCGGTAAACATGTGTTACCAAAGTAATTGTATATTCAACCGGCAAGTAATGGGCATGTACTAGAAGACATTGATAGTGGTGTAGTGGTGGCCACCCCCGGGAGGCTGTGGATGCTCGTGTCTAGGGGAGAGACATCTGCAGCAGCTGCCGACTGTTAAGTGAGTTATTGACATGATTTAGTTTAGAAACACGCCGGTAGATGTCGCTGTTACTGTTTCTACATCGCGCTATTAAAATTTTCCGGTAAACATGTGCTACCAAAGTAATTGTATATTCAACCGGCAAGTAATGGGCATGTACTCGAAGACATTGATAGTGGTGTAGTGGTGGCCACCCCCGGGAGGCTGTGGATGCTCGTGTCTAGGGGAGAGACATCTGCAGCAGCTGCCGACTGTTAAGTGAGTTATTGACATGATTTAGTTTAGAAACACGCCGGTAGATGTCGCTGTTACTGTTTCTACATCGCGCTATTAAAATTTTCCGGTAAACATGTGCTACCAAAGTAATTGTATATTCAACCGGCAAGTAATGGGCATGTACTCGAAGACATTGATAGTGGTGTAGTGGTCGCCACCCCCGGGAGGCTGTGGATGCTCGTGTCTAGGGGAGAGTCATCTGCAGCAGCTGCCGACTGTCAAGTGAGTTTTACATGATTTAGTTTAGAAACACGCCGGTAGGTGTCGCTGTTACTGTTTCTACATCGCGCTATTAAGTTTTTCCGGTATTAATCCATGTGTTAGAGTAAATTGTACTTTTAAACGCCAAGTAATGGGCATGTACTTGAAGACATTGATAGTGGTGTAGTGGTGGCCACCCCCGGCCGCCTGTGGGAGCTCGTGTCCAGGGGGGAGCCACGTTTGCAGCAGCTGCCTACTGTCAACTCATGTTTTAATTTAAGAAGGTGCCCGTAGATGGTGCTGTTACCATTTTTACATCGCGCTATTATGATTATCCGGTATTAATACTTCGAATACTGTAGTAATTTTTCTTTCAAAGCTATTATGAATTTTAAATATTAGATGTCTATTGAAAAAAAAAAGACCAAGCTCTTTACTTCTAGTAAGTGGACCCGTAATACAGATAACTCGTTTTACAAACTAAAACAAGAAGGCGCTGATAGATGGCGCTGTTACTAATGTTACTGTTTCTACATCGCACTATTAAGAATTTATAGTATTCATTCCTGAGCAGTGATCGGTTTTTTGGGTTCCCCCTAGCGGGATTTCGCGTATAAAAAAATTACGAGTGTGACTATAAAATCTTAAACACTATTGTATTATGCAAACAAGAGCATACTTTATGAATCAGAAATATTGCAATATAATTAAAGTTTATTTTTCAAGTTACTTAAGAGACCCGCCGGGAGAATCCAAAAAACCGATCATTGTTCATGAAATAACATAATAATTCCTTAAAAATGTGTCAGATATATGGTAGCTGTCTGGTTCTTATACCTGGGGAAAATTATAGAAAGCGGTGGGAGCTCATATCCAGGAGGGAGCCACATTTATAGCAACTGCCTACTGTCAACTCATGTCAAGTACATGATATTATGATGTATCACATGTTTTAGTTTAAGAAGGTGCCCGTAGATGGCGCTGTTACCATTTCTACATCGCGCTATTAAAATTTTCCGGTATTAATACATGGAATACCGTAGTAATTTTACTTTCAACCGGTGTCGAGTAATAGGTATGTCAACTACGTACTTGAAATATTGATAGTGGTGAAATGGTGGAAACCCCCAGTGGCCTATCCCACAAATTACAAGCGTACAATTCTACAAAATTGTATACATTCCTTTACAAAAAAATGACAATTTTGTTTTTGTAGAATTGTACGCTTGTAAAGTTTTGTGGTTTAGGCCCCAGGAGGCAATCACGTGACAAGAAATTTTACCAAAAAATCCCAAATCATAAAACGAAACGTGTTTATTCCCAGATTCCTAGCCATAGACGAGACGGACCGCATGATAGAGCGCGGCCACTTTGAGGAACTGCACCCTCTGCTCGAGAGGCTCAACTCTGAGGACGCACAGAGAAACTCGCGGCAGAACTTCGTCTTCTCAGCCACTTTGACTCTGGTGCATGATCTCCCGGCGCATATGAAGGGGAAGAAAGTAAGTTATTTGTACTTTAACGGGCAAGAATCAAAAAATCGTGGGTTCAAGCCTCAACGCCATCATATAGTACGAAAAATTCTGTACAAGAAAAAATACAAAAAGATAGTGCTATAGGGTGGTCGTTTTAGAGACCGGTGCCCTATAAAGGATTAACTATTGTTAAAAATTGATTAGTCTGTAAAAATACATGTAAAGAGAAGCCAGTTCATATGTAAGTTGGATGGACAATAACAATGGGCGATCTTCCGGCGTATATTAATTGGAAAAATGTAGGTTTCTTTATTTTGAAATAACCATTGTGACAGTAGACTCGTCTTTAAAAGATTTTGTAAGAAGTCAATTCTACGTACCCATATTCAGAATAAAACGCTGTGGGGCGGCCCTCGGAACATCCCGTTGCCTCTTTTTTTGTTAACACAGTGTACGCTGCGTTTATATACTATTAAAAATCTCGATGTTTTGAGTAATTGTTTGTGTTTTTCCCATTTAGAATAGATAAAAAAAAATCATTCATTATTCGAAAAAAAAATCGTTCATTATTCGAAAAAAAAACTAATTTTAATGGTTCTGACAAATATAAAGAGAAATGTATGCCTTCCTGCCGTTACAAGGCGGCAATTAAATCATATTTATTCAGTCAACGAAATCCATTCATTCATTAAAATTGGCACATTGATAAGTCTGAAATAGATCTAATTGTGAGGGAATGACCTTACAAATATAAAAAAATCGCGCTTTATTAGTTAGTGTGATAGAAACGCTCGTTTATCTTGCAGGTAACAAAACGGGGCAAGATCATAAACAGAAAGATCGAGAAGATGACTCCGCAGCAGAAGGTCGCCCGCCTTGTGGCCTTAGTGGGGATGACCGAACCTAAAGTTGTCGATATTACCGCCGACAACCTAGGTGAGTACAACAATAGTACATTACTGTTACTGCAGACGCTGGGAAACTATTGAATATAGAAATTTGATATCGGCTGAGTACAAGTGCTATCTTGTCTATGGAATGTCAGCGATTTGAATCGTTTAGTATCTAGTTCCACGAGTGCGAATATGGTGCTAGTTTTTCGGTTGTCGCCCTTGAGTGCACATAGGGATTGCAATTGCTGGATCCAGCATCCAGCAATCCAGCTGGATCCTGCGCATTTTTTGGTCTGCTGGATCCAGCAGCCAGTGCTGGATCCAGAGCTGCGGATCCGCAAATAAAGTTTACCAAAAAAATGCACAATTAGAACTTTTGCATAAACTTATTTTACGTCGTGTTTGAAACGGATCCGCGATCCCGCGCTTAGTCCTTGGCGGCCGTGACTAATACGAGTGCTCCGTCAAACTTATGGTTGAATCAATGTGTATGTCTAGAAGTGGGAAAGAGTGGACAGATTCTAATGTAGTGCTTCGGAATGAGAAATCTATGTTTATGCTACGTTTTTGGCAGGGTCTAAATTGCATGAGTTTGGTTTTATTGAAATTAAGCTTTAAATTGTGATCATCCAATCAGGTTACGATATTTTTAATGGTTGTATTTAAGCTATTATTTAAATTTAATTAATTGTGGCAAGGTATTATTACAGATTATATGTCGTCAGCAAAAAGAGTACAAAATTTACTCGCCTTGGGGTATTGGTCGAGTAATATTCGTTTTATCTGATTGAAATGTTAGTATGGTACGGTACCTGTGATGTAATTGTGACATTCTATTTCAATTCAACACATTGTGTACGACCTGTAAGGCATGGTATGAATAAATTGTGAGCTGAGCCTCTAATACCTATTCCAAATAATTTTTGCAATAAAATGTCATGTACAACACAATCATAAGCTTTGCTCATATCAACATACCAATAGCATATTTTCTGTCATTTATTGTGTTTAAAACTTCGTTTATGTACTTGGAAAAGTGCTGATGATGTTGAGGGGTCTTTTAGGAAACCGTTTTGAGAATCGTTCAATATTTTAAACTTTTCACAAAAGGAATATAATCGGTTTGACATAGACATAGGTTTGACAATATAATAGGTTTCAAACATTTTGGAAAAAGCTGGTAGAAGGGCTATGGGGCGATAATTACTACATTCATTGTGATTGCCTTTTTTATATTATACAGGTTTAATAACTGAAATTTAAAGGAGATCCTGGGACTGTCCTTCTGTAAAAGACTGGGTAATGAGCAGTGTCAAAGGAAGGGTTAACGCTTCAGCGCATTTTTTTACTAAATGTGGTGGCAACTCATCTTGGCCAAAACTTCTTTTATTTTAGTGATATTTAATTAGTTTGCGGAGTCAGTTTTTTTTAATTCTATCCAATTTTAAATTATGTACACTACACACTAAAAGGTTCCCAATAAATAAAATAATTAAAAAGTAAAAAAACACGACTGCCGTTTTAAGCGAACTAAAAAGTCACAAACAATTCCTTTTTCAGGTTAATTCTTGTAAACATACATGTAGGCGCTTGTCTTAATACTATACATATCTTAATAGTCGTGTTTTTTAACTTTTTTTATTTTTTTTTGGAAACCTTTTAATGTGCAGTGTAGTTTAAAATTGGATAGAATTTCAAAAACTGACTCCGCAGAGGGCCGAAGCTTCGCTCCGGGGACGACCCGTAATATCACCATCTGAAAACTCGCTCTACCTTAACCTACTACTACATTTTAATATATAATAATAGGACAAGCGCCTATATCAGCAATTCTCTTTATTTTTGCCACTAAAATGAAATATGAAATTTTAGGTAAATTTTATACTATTTCTACTCAGAATCACAAGCCGATTCAATTTCCATCGAAAAAAAAAGTGTCCCATGATTTTTTTTCCTATTGTGTTACTATTTTCCATACACCTTCTATGGCGGTAACACAAGAGGATATTCGAAATATGTATGAAATTTTTGGGACATTTTTTTTTCGCCGGAAATGGAATCAGCTCGTGATTCTGAGCAGAAATAGTATAAAATTTACCCAAATTTTCATATTTCATTTTAGTGGCAAAAATAAAGAGAATTGCTCATATGTAGATACGCTCACAAGAATTACCCTGAAAAAGGAATTATTTGTTAATTTTCAGTTCGCTTAAAACGGCAGTCATGTTTTTTAATTGCATAATTATCTTATTTTTTAATTGTTTTTTAATATATAATGCTCACAAAACTGCGCGTTATTATCCTCCCTTTCATTATATTAAATATTATTATTAATAATCGACCCGTTTTATGGCAAAAAGTAGTTTTTTTGCTATTTTTCCTACCTGCTGGATCCGCGCTGGATCCAGCTGGATTGACGGCGATCCAGCAAAAATCCAGCTGGATTGAAAACACTGCTGGATTGCAATCCCTAAGTGCACACTCACGTTTACTTACCGATGTTTTCACCAAAATATACATTTGTTTGTGAGAATTGTGTTTTCTTTAATCGTTGGAGCTCCAAGTGAAACCAATCTTAGCATGCTGCGTAGTTATATTGCGAATTTTGTTTTCCAAGCGGCGCAAAACTAAATATTACCTTCTCGATCCTGGTCACGGCATCAATTGTAACGACGCGCACATTCACATTTAATTTGTTTTTATATGATTGATGATGTCAGCCTCCGCAGCCTAGTTGGTAGTGACCCTGCCTACGAAGCTGGAGGATTCGGGTTCGAATCCCCGGCGAGGGCATTATTTGTGTATTTATTAATCACAAATAGTTGTTCCGCGGTCATGGCTGTCTATATATTTAAGTATCGATATATGTATATATCCTCGCCTTGTACCTACTTCACAAGCCTTAATTGAGCTTACCGTGCGTGGGTCGATTTGTGTAAGATGTCCCACGTCCCACTATATTTATTTATTTATTTTATGATTTTAATTTTTTGTCTCTAGGCACAGCAGAGACCCTGACAGAGTGTAAAATAGCGTGCGCGTTCGAGCATAAAGACGCGTACCTGTACTATATATTGAAGACACATCCTGGACGCAGCATCGTATTCTGCAACACTATCGGCTGCGTGCAACGGTAACTATAGTCTTTTATGGTACAAGTGTTGAAATTGGGCTTTTCCGGCAGGAGTCTCTCACATGTAATATTTATAATAATGTACCCCGCACCTCCACCCATTGTAGGAGGGCTTCAGAGAACAATCAAACAATTGAGCTTCCTCGATAATACTTTTATATTAATCTTTTCTTTTCTATATTATAACAATACATTTATAGCTCTTAACATGAAGCCTGTCCACCTTTGACTGCTCACCCCATCTCGATTCTTCTATAAGACAGAGACGGCAAGCATTCTAAAGTTGAATTTAATATCGTGCCAGCCCCCTTCGTCATGCGAAATAGACTGTAAAGGTTTAATACCTTTACAATACTATATCCTCGTAAGTTCCTATGTGCATTAGAATGTAATCAATGAAATTTAAACCTTTCGTAAATATAATAAAATTGAATTTCCTTTGTTTAATTGTTGTTGTTTTATTACTTACACAGCAAAGTACAAAATATGATTTAAAGATAATAGTATAGATAGATAAACACTTTATTCATTCCCACAATATACATGGTGATTATAAATTACAAACAGTGATGTGGCATGCAGCTTAAAACTAAAATTAAATAAAAAGTATTGTAATTACAAGAAATATGAATTAAGTATATATGTGTTACAGTGTACATCGCGAGTTGCGGTAATATATGTTTTGTAGGAATTGTGTTATGTATAGACTATCAACAGTATGGTGGTATGAGAATATTTAATTGCAATTATTTCTGCAGGTTGTCGCAGATCCTGTCCCTACTCAAGTGCAAGCCGCTACAATTGCACGCCAACCTACAACAGAAGCAGCGGCTCAAGAACCTCGAGAGGTAACATCATGTTCTAACAGGCCGCGAGGTGGCAGTGGATGATGACTAGGGTTAGGATTTTGGTGGCATTTATTGAACATAGAGCAGTGGAGTCGATGTTACAAACATTTTTAACTTGAATAAATGATTAACTTATAAAATAATAACGAAATAGTGTTCATTTCAAGCTGGATTTATCAAGGAA
>JALPQI010020055.1:0-16017 GCA_025490895.1 Thaumatotibia leucotreta
TGCTACTCGGCAAAAAAGTCATATAAGCGTTTTATAAATGTGGCTTTTTCAGCAACTTCTTATATGACTATTAAGTCATATAAGAAAGTCGTATAAACGTGTATATGACATCTTATACGACTATTATGTTATTGCTGTATAAGTTGGCTTTATACGACAGGTGCTGTATAATTTGCGGTTATATGACTTTTATACGACATATTGCTGTATAAGCTGGCTTTATACGATAGGTACTGTGTAATTCGCGTTTATATGACTTTTATACGACTTATTAGCTGAGTAAGCTCGATGTTATATGACTGTTTTGCTAGTTGGGATAGTGAAGAATGAGAGGTGAATACTATTTCATTCTTCAGTATAGCAGCTCCGTTCAACTTATACTGTACGTAAGAAATCAGTGGTGTAATCTCGGCCTTATAAGTACAGTGAATTAGCCTTTCGCTTTCAGGGGGATTTCTCAACCCTTTTCTTGGCAGAATTTAAAAACAATCGTGTATTCTAGCCTCCTCGCCATTGTGTGGAGCGAAAAATTCTGCGTTTAAAAAGATACAAAATGTTGGTAAAACAACATGTATCTCATACGATACACTGCCAAATAAAGGTTAATAGGAGAAACACTGAAATTACCAGTAATACCTTCGGAAAAGGGCAGGATGAGGCGTTAACGTATTTCTTGTAGAAGGGCTTGAACATTTCAAATTTAGGATCAGAAATAGCATCACAAATCTTGAAATGAAACTGGACCATACTAGGACGGTATTCGTTGCTTAGTAACTCGTAGATATTATTGTTTAGCTGAAATGTAATCAAATAAACATAAAGCTATATAATAGTAGTTTACGCAACCGTATATAATGCCTAATTAAATTACGTATTGTAGTGTAGTAGTACGTAGTAGTTTCTTTATCTAAACCCATATCATTAATACTTTAAAATGGGCTCAGTAGCTGCACCAAAATCACCTGCATTTTTACTAATTCTACTTGTAGTATATCTTTGTACCTACACCAATATTTGATTTTACTGTCGACACATACGCCGAGTAACTACTTATCACATTTCCAACTAAAATGTACACTTCATGCAAGTTTTCACACTTATCTTTTCATAATAACAAACAAAATAGTACCAATAGAATCCTTCTTTAAGTCGCTTGTTTTTTTTTAAGTGTAAACCGTCAAAATAAAGTCCCTATTCTGGTACTTTATGCTGGAGAACTTGTTCTTTTTGGCATCATTAGTACATTGTTGTAGAGGCTGGAAAGTAAGCAATAGATGAACGAGTTTGTTTGAAGGCCGGCCATTAGTACGAGTTCATCTATTGCACTTTTAGCCGATGCTTAACATTGTGCTTTTCACGACAACTGTGAGGAAATGAAACACATTTTTTATTATTATTAAAAATTTGTCAAATTTTTATGTGGCTGAACGCCATGTGGCCGTGCCACAAAAATTAAAAAAAACCGGCCAAGTGCGAGTCGGACTCGCGCGCGAAGGGTTCCGTACCATTATCAATTTATTATTTAAAAAATACAGTTAAATCAACCTACCTCAAAAACTATAGGAGATAATTTAATCAAACCAAAAATCGTTGATAGAGTTTATTAATGTGCATAACATATATTTTTTTTTTAATTTTATATCGCGTAGTTTAAAAAATAGAGGGGGGGGGAGACATTTTTTAGACTTTGAGAGCTGATATCTCGAAAACGATTTGCTTAAATAAAAATGAGATTTATAAACCTTCATATCATTTTCAAAGACCTTTCTATTTATACCCCACACGCTTATATACAACTAAATTTTTTTTTCTATGCCTCAGTGAGAGGGTGCGAGGGCCCCCACCCGAATGTTTTTTTTTACAATTTAGTATCATAATCCTGTAGCGGTTCATACAATACATACCCTTACCAAATTTCGTTACTGTAGCATTTATAGTTTCCGAGTAAATCGGCTGTGACAGACGGACAGACGGACAGACGGACATGACGAATCTATAAGGGTTCCGTTTTTGCCATTTTGGCTACGGAACCCTAATAAAAACAAGCAGTCCGAGAAAATTTCTCTGAAATAATTTTCAAAACGTCGTATCTACCTATGAAATCCGTGTTTAGATATGACCTTTTAGTTTACGTTCAACATTGTTGTACTGTTCGTGACGTTCATAGATGTACAGCTATCACAATTTAACAGCCATACGTCTATAGGCAACTTTCCGTACTGTGTTTAGTCAAACAATCACCACATTTACGAACAGTGTCGTGAAAACTGCTTTTATTTATTGATTACTTCATTATGTCTTGTTACTCGACTATGTAAGTATTTAAAAGTGTAGTTTTAAGACTATGTTTTAATTAGTTTTTTCTCTTTATCATGCCCTGTTATGTTATTGTGCATTACTTTTATCTCTAGATTGTAGACAAACATTTGCTTGTAATTCCTGTTAATTTTTTTTATTGTTTGTTTTTGAAACTGTAACTTGATGCCAAATACAATCTGTCTATGTCTATGATATTACTTGAGATCGAATGCCGTGCGGTTTATATTCAGAAGACGTACTGATTTTGACATTTCATATCGATATTCTTGATATCTGTGGATATTGGAATAGTAACCCACTTGAGTTTTGACAGCCGTGCCAAAGGGTTTAGCAGCCTTACCGAACAAGAGGTGCCTTTCCCCACGGATGAGGTCAATATTTTAGGTGGTGTACTAGCAGGCCCTAAGAATACTCCATGCTTAATATCAGCTCTAGATCTTCTTTTGTTTTAGAGTTATTCAAGATAATGTAAAATATACAGGGTGCCGTTGAAAGTGGCATATTTCGTAAACTGTTCAAGTTAGATCAACCAAACAAAATTGTGTTTGATAACAATAAAATAAACTACAAAATATATATATTTTTAATGTGCACGTTGTCCTAATTTTTCATAATAAAAAAAGGGTTCTGTTTTTTTTTCCATATTTTTTTTATTTCACGCGGTGGTACACCTACAAAAAAAATATGCAAACACAGCCACTAATGTCCACTATATACATAAATTAAGATATTTCCATAAATCATCGTGCGTCATGCCAAAAAAAAAACTATTCGAGAAGTAGTCGTTACTGGCATACAAATAAAGTACCAGTACAGTGACATAAGGGTGTAGGTACACAATCTCTTTTTCATCACACTTGCTGCCTAAGCGCGCTATTGCTTGC
The DNA here is from genome assembly GCA_025490895.1 of Thaumatotibia leucotreta. Classification (NCBI taxonomy): domain Eukaryota; kingdom Metazoa; phylum Arthropoda; class Insecta; order Lepidoptera; family Tortricidae; genus Thaumatotibia; species Thaumatotibia leucotreta. The sequence continues at coordinate 3,204 of JALPQI010020055.1, forward strand.
GCGCACTGCGGGAGTAATAGAAAAGTGAAATTCCCTAGGGCGTAATAGAAATGTCAGTACGTCATTTAATAATGTTATGTCTTAAAACTTATTTTTTTTGTCGGCAAGTGTGATGAAAAACATTGTATGCATCACGGTCGGTAAGCGGAATACTAACTCGAGTCATAAAAGTCTTCTAACACTCTCATTAGTAATTCCGTACTTACCTCCCTTGATGCACAATGTACTATTAATAAACCTATTTAGAATAATCGACGACGAAATGTCAAAACTGAGTCGATTGCTTAATAATTTATAATTAATAATATAAACGGAACTATCTCTTTAAATGACTTGATATAGAAAACAATTAGCCTTTTCTAATCTTTTATTATTTCAAACAGTGGACCTGTGCATAAGCGACAGTATAATACAGCTAAAAGCTGGAATTGACTATTTACAAATCTAAAGCATCTTTTGCCATATTTACATAGGTACAACACCATAAATTAAAATACATTCGTCCGGTAAATACACTTCGACATCTTCCAAAGTTTCGAAGAAAAGGTCCGATTGTATGTGAATAGGAATGTGAAAACAATACTATCTGTCAAATGTTATCAACAATACAATACAATAACTCTTTATAGCACCTCAAAGACAAATACAAAACAAATAATAAAAATACATGTTTGAAAGAGGTAAACAAAAGGCGGTTAAGACCGCCTAAAGAGCGATCTCTTCCAGACAACCTTTGGGTAGAGGATATAAGAAAGTAAATGTTGATAGTAGGTGGTGCAAAACTGAGAAAAATGGTCAATAGGTACAAATAGGTATTTATATATATATATACACATATCATCGTTTGATATGTCACCGTTGGGTAGCTACGAAATGCCAACTCTCTTCGAAACGAAACTAACGCTTTCAAAGGAAGTTAAATACCTAAAACCCTAAGAATAACCCTAGATGACAAACTCAACTGGGGCAAACACTTGGAAAATAAAATGAACAGAGCTACAGTAACCTTTTGGCAATGCCGAAGGATGGTGGGCAAGAGATGGGGCCTAGCACCCCACATAATACTGTGGCTGTACAAAATGGTCATAATGCCGATGATCAGCTACGGCTCGGTTGTGTGGTGGCCTCGCACACAGCAAACCACTACAATAAATAAACTAAGTAAGATACAAAGACTAGCATGTGTGGCAACCACAGGCTGCATGAGAACCACTCCGACTGCAGCACTGGAAATAATGCTAGGATTGCTACCGCTACACATGCACATACAGAAAGAAGCGGCCGCCACAGCGCTTCGGCTTAAAAACCAAAATTTGTGGTCAAACCTCAGCTCGGCACACAAAAAGATCTATGACAAGATGATCTCTAGCATGCCAATACTAGAAGCACCTATTGACAAAATACCAAAGACGATGATCTTCTGGAAAGATTATGCCATATCGCTAACAGAGGATCAGAAGGAAGGACTAAATCAAACACACCTTAGAATATTTACAGATGGCTCAAAAACAAATGAAGGTACCGGATGTGGAGTCTTCTCAGAAGACCTTAACATGCACATTTCGAAACCTCTAGGAGAACATAGCACAGTTTTCCAGACGGAATGTGTGAGAATAATAGAAGCCTGCAAGGCACTGAGGAGACGAAAAACCAAAAATGAAAATATACTAATACTGTCAGACGGTAACCTATTGAACTTTCGAAAATCCTTTGTCCGATTTTCACTTGTCCGAAAACGGTTCCTCGAATTTTTATAATCCATATACATTGTTTACCATATTTTTTGAAATGGTCCTCGTTTTCTATCCCACATCAACATTTTCCCGAATTTCGATAACCAGAAGAACGGTTGTCAAATTTATTATTTGACAACCGATTTGTTAACCATGTTTTCATAAATCCGATGCTAAGCGAAATCGAAATGTCATTTTACCTTATATCAGTAACCAGAACAACGGTTGCCAACATTTTTATTTCACAATCGATTTCGTAACCACCTTTTCATAAATCGGAAATGTAATTTTCCCTTATATCAATAACCAGAAGAACGATTGTCGGACAAGTGAAAATCGGATAAGGGATTTTCGAAACTTCAATAGGTTACCATCGATGCTATGTCGATGCTACGTGTAATTGAAATATCATTTTTAATCCTAATGTTCATTGTAATAAATATTGTTTTCCCTACTACTCGAACTGTCAATTTTCACTGCGCCTACTTTCATCATGTCCGAAATTTCATTTAAAAAGGCATTTTAATAACAACATGCAAAACATTTGAACAACAGGGTGATTGGTTAAAAAAAATGTTTAAGTAAACCAGGGTAAAACCGACGTGGATTGGTTAGGTTTCGAAGCTAGGGCGGAGTGAATGGCGTAGTCTTTAAATACTTAAGTATTTGTAATCAATTGTTTACACATCCTCATACTTACAAAACCAAAAAAAAGGGGGGACGGGGGGGCGAAGCCCCCCACCAGGGGGGCTCGGGGGGCGAAGCCCCCCGCATTAAAAAAGAAATAATCTGAACCTCCCCTACCTTAACCTGGATAGGTTCGTTAGGTACCTTTTATCCCTTAGAGCGGAAATAGAAGCCCCGCGCAGCGGGGCTTCGTCGACCGATTCCCAGGTCAAAATTGCTCACTTAAATTCTTTGGACAACAGGGCAAATTATTTAGTAATAGTTAAGTATAAGGAATAAAAAAAATATTTTTAAAGTTAGTTAAAGGTAGGTAATCACTTTTAGTACATTAAATAGTAGGAACATCACCATTATGCACAATAATTTTTCGATACATATACATAAGACACGAAAATCATTACGACAAACAATATTTAGGAACAACCAAGTTAGGATTAACAATTTCGGTATAACAAAAATATGCGCAACAATGTTTATGCCATTCATTTTTCGGCGTAAAGTTATTATGCGACAAATTTTTCGGAATAAAAACATTATGCCACCCGATATAGACCCCCTCCCGGGGCAGATCCGAGTCGGATAGGTTAGGTTAGAAGACTAAGGCGGGAGCTTTGCTTTTTTTTGCTTTTGGAGTCTTAGTCTTTTGATATAAGGGGAAAATTAATATCTCGGTCTGAATACTTGACGCCACAAAAAGTAGTTGGCAAATAATACTTCGGGATTTTAACAAGTGTTTATTCGAAATAATGAATTCGATTGTTTGATAGGGGGGGAAATAATACTTCGGTCAAAATACTTTATGCCAAAAAAAGTAGTTGGCAAATGATACTTCGGAATTTTTACGAGTGTTGATTCGAATCATAAGCGAAATAAAATTGCTGCTAATTGAGAAAGGGGGTAAATAATAAACAGGGAAACGTACTTTCGGGCAAACAAAATTTAGGCCAATTAATAAAATGGGAAACGTTTTCGGGATACTAATATTCGACATTACAATTTTCGACTTTATGATAGGTAACCTGTCAGACAGTAAATCAGTGCTGCAAACGTTACAAAGTAACAAATTCACCTCAGAACTTATACTAGAATGTCACAGCTGCCTCATGGAGGAAAGCAAGGAAGGGAACAAAGTGACTATACAATGGATAAAAGGACACAGTGGCTCAAGAGGGAATGATGCGGCGGATGAACTGGCGAGAAAAGGGTCAGAGACACCGACGTACGGACCGGAACCCATCATACCACTACCTTTATCATACATACGAAACCAACTGGGTCTATATCATCGACATCTTCACAATAAATGTTGGAACGACCTGGTCTCCTGCAGACAAACCAAAGAAGTACTACCTGAGTTAAACTGTAAAATCACGAAAACCCTACTACGAACACCCAGGCACAAACTGAGGAAAATAGTAGGATTGATCACGGGACACAACACTTTAAACAAACACCTGCACAATATGGGCAAAACAGATAGCCCCATGTGCAGGGCCTGCATGGAAGAGGAGGAAACAGCAAAACATTCTTCTAGACTGTAAACAGGTAGAGGTATACAGGAGTAGGCACTTGGGGACTCCACAGACACTAAAGGAGGCATTTAGCAACCTGAAACATACACTGAGTTTCGTGGAGGAGCTTGGATGGTTGGAATAGGGCTACCTCGCTATCACGCAAAAAAGGCACAATGGTTGTCGAGTTGCGGAAAAAGCCCAGTAAAACTAACTAACTAACTATGTCACCGTTGATTATTCTAAATAGGTTTATTAGAAGAGATTGTGTACCTACACACTAACTTATGTTCACACTGCACTGGTACTTTATTTGTATGCCAGTACCGAATACTTCTGGAATAGTTTTTTTTTGGCATGACGCACGATGATTTATGGAAATATCTTAATTTATGTATATAGTAGACATTAGTGGCTATGTTTGCATATTTTTTTTGTAGGTGTACCTCCGCGTGAAATAAAAAAAATATGGAAAAAAAACAAGAACCCTTTTTTTATTATGAAAAATTAGGACAACATGCAGATTAAAAATATGCATTTTGTAGTTTATTTTATTGTTATCAAACACAATTTTGTTTGGTTGATCTAACTTGAACAGTTTACGAAATATGCCACTTTCAACGGCACCCTGTATATTTTACATTATCTTGAATAACTCTAAAACAAAAGAAGATCTAGAGCTGATATTAAGCATGGAGTATTCTTAGGGCCTGCTAGTACACCACCTAAAATATTGACCTCATCCGTGGGGAAAGGCACCTCTTGTTCGGTAAGGCTGCTAAACCCTTTAAACTCATTTCCTTACATAAATCTGTACTACAATGTTAACTTTTCACTACAAATATTACCTATCACAGATAAAAAAGTTCCCATAGTTAAACTGATTGTAATAATGCTGGTCATTTCCTATGATTTTTGAACGCATTTTAGAGCACTAATGATATATGCGTAGATAATAAAATGGTTTGCAACCCTTGTTTAAGAGAGGTCAAAAAAGGTGAGTGGCGTGGGTAACAATTTAAGGCGAAGCCGAAAATTGTTGTCAAAGACGCCACGAGCATGTTTTGACACAGTTAAACAATGTTGCATACAATACTTTTCCCCACACTAGCTCGGAAACACCTAATTTCAGTGAGGGAAGTTGCATTTTAATCACTTGTGAAGGAAATAAATTGACAGATGAACCGTGAAACGTTCAAAACCATGGAACGTCAAACGCTGGTATGGCTATGATTCACTGATTAATTTTTTGAGGGACACCATGAAAATTTTATCATACATCAGATTATTTCATTTATTCAAGATAATAAATTAGATTTTTAGTATTTAATAAAAACCTATCGCAAAATCTTATCATATTGGACAAAAACCAGATAGTATACTTTTACATTCAGAACGCAACCCGCTAACACTGACGTCTTGTACGTCAATGTTGCCAACTTATAAAAAAATACTCGAAATTACAGTTTTGTAAGGAAAGTTTCCTATGTAATATCTTACCAAAAAGTAGGCAATTTAAGTTTACCTCACACATTTTTTAAAATGATTTATGTTTTAGCTGTCGGATACAGATTTTATACTTAAACATCATAGAAATTTTGACAATTTAATGAATGTAGGTAGCTTTCATTGTAATTATAAAAAAAATCTAGTCACATAGACCTAGTCATTTACCAAATTAAGTTAAACTTAAAAGTCTAAAATATAAGAAAAAAATTGCAATTTATACAAGTTACAAAATTAATTTGTCTCATAACTATTATATTGATATTATAGTATGTTGCTGTAGTTAAATACTAAAAAATATATTTTGTTATTATAGGTAGTACTAGAACTACTCTAAATTGTCTAATAAAGACTGATTTGTTGCATTGATTGTTTTTTTTTACACGTTCGTAGCTGCTTCCTCGCTTTAGTGTGGGGAAAAATGTTGTGTTGCACATGGAAGCAAAGTTTGTTTAATTATCGTGCCTTGTAACCCTCGCAACGCTCGAGATTCCATTTTTAAACCACTCGCTTCACTCGTGGTTCAACTATGGAATCTGTCGCTAGCTCGGGTCTCAATATTGGCACGATGATTAAACAACCACTTTCCTCCTTTGTACAACAAATAACTATTATCTACGACAATACTTTATCTACGACCACACACATATTTTCAAATAAAATTGTAAATTTGAGAAATATTCTTAGTCATACACATTTTTATTAATCATCAAGGTCGGGCGGGAGACGTCAAAATTAAAAATGAAAGCTTCTTTATGGTTTACGATTCATGAGAAATTACATTTAAAATTAGGTTGGCAGCCATGTATTTCATTAAGTCTTGAATACACGAGATGTCTCAAAATCCAAAAACGCACTGCGTGTAACTATGTACCCGAATGCGTTTAAAAGTTTCAAAAACCCTCCTCCTTTTTTGAATTTTGTTAAAAATACGAGACTTGAACTGTTTAGTTATATTTAATGCTTTTTTTATTGTCTCACTGTAAACTAAAAATTCAACTTACTAAGACGTCATTTCCCAGCACTTTTGAAGTTTTAACATAAAAGTTCACATAGTGGATGGGGTCTCTGCGATTATATCGTAAAGCTGACACGTTCATATACTCGAAGTATTCAGGATTCAAGTATGTAATGTTTGGATGCTCGAAGTCTGCGTAGTATATCTATAAATATATGAAAGTAATATAACATATTTTCGTCCAATATTGCAGCAGTGCTTGAAGGCACTTTGATCGGTGTGTTGCCAGTGATGACAAACGGTACTGAAACATGGTCGCTTACAAATGCGCCTCATAAGAAGGCCCAAAGTCATCCATAGGGCAATGGAGGCTATGCTGGGAGTCCTTCTGCGAGATCGTATTAGACGTGAGACGATCCGCAGCAGAACCAAAGTACCTAACTGATACAGCTCACCGTTTCACTATAGCTGAAGTGGCAGAGGGCGAGGCACATTGCACGTAGAATAGATGGCGGTTGGGCCGGAAAGTTTCTCGAGTGGCGATCACGTACCGGAAGGCAAACCATGGATAGGCCCACCACAAGGTGGACTGATGACCTAGTGAAGGTTACAGGAGTCCGCTGGATGCGAGTGGCGCAAGACCGGTCATTCAGTAGTGGACGTCTTTCGGCTGATATGATGATGATATTAATGATCAATAAATTGGGTCTTTTCTGTTGATTTTACGGTGTCACATTCATTACTCGTTTCGTTTATAATAATTACCAGTTCCTTTGCGGCAAACATGGAAGCGTAAAGGAGGACTAGCAGAATCCACATTTTCTCCAGATTCAATCACTTGTCTGATGTATACTATCTAAAAGGCCCAAATAACACGATTTAAAAAAGTATAGTCTGATGCTGCAATATGGTAGGAAATGTGTGTGTTATGTTGTGTTGTTATAACGTCATTTGATATATTATGTAATTTATTTTACACGCTTCCTTTCTTAGTTCAAGTTAAAGTTCAAGTTCTTTAATGTGAATAAAACACACGTCAACATAAAAAATAAAAATACGAAAAGAACTGACATCATACATTATATAAATTAATAATTGTCATATTTTGATTTTATCGAAAATATACTTGATATACTCTCATGTAATTTTTTTTAAAATGTAATATACCAACATGTCGAACGATGCACTGTATATTATGCGGTTTGGCAAATTACAAAGTCACTTTGAAAATTCGATGCACTTCTCTTACTCTTTAACAATAAAATATATGTATTTTTCTAAAAGTGCATGTTTTATACATCATAGATTAGTTCCGCAAGGATACTCATATAAAATGCAACTCAAATTAAAATGGAATTATATTGAATACAGACAAAAATATCGTAATCATTGATGGAAATCTCAAAAATAATATTAAAATACGAGTTAGTTATTATAGGGTAGAATTCAGTTGCAAAAAATATGCAAATATTGTTGTTTTACATCATGTTGTAGATTAAAACGAATGCGTGAGATAGTGTGTTAACAGCATGCAGTTTCTTATTGAAAGCGTTCAATAAGATTAAGATTCTTAACCGAATACTGAACATTAGTTATCTACTTAATTCAAAAAAAACTATATTCATACATATTAAACAAGTTTCTAAGAAAATTTGAGCGAGATGCATTGTACTTCAAAATGAATTTGAAAATTGCTCGAAGTGTGTGGTTACAAAAAACTTGCCAATTCAAAGTACGGCTACTGATAGTACTAATTCAAATACCTACCAACTAAGTACGTTATGCTCTTTAAAATACCAATAACGGCCTTATAAGAAAATTTGGCGCATTTATATCTCTATTTAGTGGCATAAGTAGTTCAACTATAGAGGTGATATCTATGATATTTTAGATTCATAATTCATAAACGATCTATCTATAAAAGCTGACTTAGACTTTTTTTCTATGTATCTTGTAGTTCGGGAAATATTATTTGACCGACTGTTATCTAAGTTATCTTACTAACGACCTTTTGTGTTGCGTTAACACTTACTAGATAATCAGCAGTCTAGCACTTTTTCATTGTTATGATGCAAAACAAAAAGTCGTAAGTAAGATAAGAGTCAGTCAAATAATATTTCCCGAACTGTACTCGATATCTCCGTGAATTGTGAACCGATTTTTTTTATCGAACGTGTATAGTTATACACGTTATTTATATAGTTATACATGTATCGACGTAAAATAAAAAATCGATTTAATTCTAATAAAGTCGAGACTTCACTTTGGTTACATTAGTCTTACAGTATTGTAGGGAACGCAGGTGGAAGACGAATGAAAATTAGCTTTTTGAAGTGAAATGATCAGGAAGCGCTCGCGTGTCGCGTGGTGAACAGAAAATGTGAGGTTATAATTTTATTGGTTAAGTTTAGGTACTCGCTAGCGCCCTCTGTGACTTTATTTATAATACCAGTAAGAAATGGATAGGGCTCACAACAGATGGAGTTAGTGTGCACAAAATTAATGTAAGTATTTCTAACTTTTGCGACGCCTCTGGTGTTGCGGGTGTCCATGGGCGACGTTAATCGCTTTCCATCAGGCGATTAGTCTGTTAGTTCGCCACCTATAGCATAAAAAAAAAAAAAACTATGGCCTAACTAGCAACTAGGGATTTTGATGCCTACTAATTACATCTTAACAGAACATTTTACGTAAATTTATATTAAAATAAACTATAGTCTACAAGTATTTTTGCCTCGCGTTATCCACAACTCCACGGCTCAAACTAATGATAGCACGGCAGAGGCTCAGCCAAGTTATCTCAACATCAATCAGTTACTTTTACGACTTTTTAAGGAAAGTTCGTGTCTGATGCGTGGGCGTTATCTCTGACCGACTTTGAGGGAGTGGTGTTAACCACGCGAAGTTTTTTACGCTTTTCCTGGTTTTACCAAACTTTGAATGTAAATGTCTGTTTATTTTTCTCAGACTTGCAATGATATGTTGACGTTACGTACGTCAAGTTGGCGAAGAATATAAAAAAAACATATTAAGTAACTTCAACGTCACCGGGTAAAAGATTACCCAAAACAGCTTAAAAGAATCGACGTCTGTTGAGTTTTTTTTTAATGTACATTACGATCTTTTTTAATATTGATCAAATGGGGACAAGAACAAATGTCAATGTCACGGAGTATAGTTATATACTGAAGAATAATTAACATGTAACAGATACAGAGTTCGCCAAATCATAGGTCGGATTTGAACCTAGGTACGTCCTCAGCTTTCACGGCTGATGCCTAATGTTGCTAATTATATTTTGACCCTGGTATATGACATCCATTGACCTTTGGGTGACTTTGAGCCTTCTTATGAGGCCCATTGTAAGCGGCCACGTTTCAGTACCGTATGTCATCACTGGGCAATGGAGAGGACTATGCTAGGAGTCTCTCTGCGTGGTCGGATGAAAAATGAGACCACCCGCAGCAGAACCAAAGTAACCGAAATAGCACTCCGAATCGCTTAACCAAAGCGGCAGTGGGGGGGGGGGCGATGGTCGTTGGGGCGGGAAGGTTCTTGAGTGGCGGCCACGTTTCGGAAGGCGTAGCGTGGGTAGGCCCTCACAAGGTGGACTGATGACCTGGTGAATGTCGCAGGAGTCCGCTGGATGCGGGAGGCACAGGACCGGTCATTGTGACAATCTTTGGGGGAGGCCTATGTTCAGCAGTGGACGTCTTTCGGCTGATATAATGATGATGATGATATGACATCTAATATTTCATATTATAGTAATTTTATTTGACTCAGCATGAAACAAGGACCATTGTTTAAGATTCCCATTAATTTGGTATTTATTTTGTCATTCCAACCAGGGGTGCAAAACATTTGTGTTTCGGTACAATATTACGCAAATCAGGCGTGCCAGCCACGGCTAATTTAATCAATAACATCGGTACTCCAAGCTACGACATTCGAATCAATTAAATTAATTAATTCGAAATAATAAATGGTTTCGAAAGCCTTGTTTAAGTTAGTGTTTGCAGAGAGTATCCTTTCAGTAGGTATCGTACTCCCATAAGAAAATGGTAGGAGAAAATGGTGGTGGATAAAATATTAGGTAAAATTTTTCTATAGAACGAAGTAATAAAAATACTGTTTTTCGTCTCATTGACTATAATGTTTGAATTAAGCTTACGTACAGTCAACCAATTGGAACCCTAGGCCACTCAGGAACCATGTCAAAGTAACGTTATCAATCAGATTGTAAGACATTTCAAACGGCTTTTCATTTTGACATGGTTCTAGAGTGGCCTAGGGTTCCAATTGGTCGAGTGTACACAAAATTATAATCATATATAATACATTTACATCGACTTCGCTCAACTATAATGAACTCATTATACAACGCTGTAGACAACTAATAATGGTAATGAATTTGACCAAAGCAAAAAAACATCATCGTTGTGTGAAATACTATTTTGCGATGTATGTATTTAAATGTTGTAAGTGGTCTGACGTTTTAATGTTGAAAGATGGGTTCATAATATTTAACAGTATTACAGAGTAGCTAAACTAAATATTACTTATTCCAATGAATTGAAAAATTCTTCATTATATAATGAAAACCGCCAAAATTCACTAACTAGCAAATACCTACGTGAAATAAAGCTCGTATCTCAGTTTAGATGCAATAGTGACATACGAGGTTGCTAAGAGTAGTGAAAGTTTTTATAGTGAGTTTTGGGTCACAGTTTATTTACTACTATTTATCCCTGTGGGTGGCATGACATTTGTTGTAATTTTTTTTATTGGAATCTCTGTTTGATGGCTAAATCAATGTGCATTTCTGCCAACAGCTCGGCTTTTCGCATTAAATTTATGAACATACGACCTTTTCGAAGAGGGAAAGTAGCGAGTAGTGGCATGTTCGGAATACTTATGTTCTTGAAGTGATATTCCCCCTGTAAAAATGCAATAATGAATTTAAATAATAGATTACAATAGAATAATATTTATTCGTGACACACTAATTTACAGTGAAATAATACAATGATACAATGGTTAAAAAAACCGGCTAAGTGCGAGTCGGACTCGCGCGCAAAGGGTTCCGTATCATTATCAATTTATTATTAAAAAAATACAGTTAAATCAACCTACCTTAAAAACTATAGGAGATAATTTAATCAAACCAAAAATCGTTGATAGAGTTTATTAATGTGCATAACATATATTTTTTTTATAATTTTATATCGCGTAGTTTAAAAAATAGAGGGGGGGGGACACATTTTTCAAACTTTGAGAGCTGATATCTCGAAAACGATTTGCTCAAATAAAAATTAGATTTATGAACCTTCGTATCATTTTCAAAGACCTTTCTATTAATACCCCACACGCTTATATACAACTAAAAAAATGTTTCTATCCCTCAGTTACATGTATGGAGGGCCCCACCCCAATGGTTTTTTTTTACAATTTAGTATCATAATCCTGTAGCGGTTCATACAACACATATTCTTACCAAATTTCGTTACTGTAGCATTTATAGTTTCCGAGTAAATCGGCTGTGACAGACGGACAGACGGACATGACGAATCTATAAGGGTTCCGTTTTGCCATTTTGGCTACGGAACCCTAAAAACAATACACATAAGGGTAAGATAATTAAATTATTAGGAAACAATTATGTGTATTGTATCCTAAGAACAAAATTTGTTCTTAGGTACAATACAGGAAGTATGTTGGTTTTAGTGACAAGTAAAAACGCACGCAAAAAAAACTTAATTTTTGAATACCTATATGAATTGCAAGCCCTATCAACATAAGTAGGACGGAGCTATACCTACTACACTAAGTAAACAATGAGAGGTGAATACTCTGTCATTATTCAGTATAGCCGCTCCGTCCAACTTATTTTAATAGAGCTTGCAATTGGAATATTCGAAAATTTTGAATATCCAGTCCGTTTTAGTATTCGAATAATTAGAGACATTAGATTTTTTTATTACCTACACATAGATTTTAAATTTAGACACTTACAACAAAAATTACTACGCATTCCGCATCGATTCAATGCTATGCCAGAAAACTGATTTTAGAGTTTTTTACGAAGTTTCGGTAAATATTCGTACACCCATAAACCAAACTATCATTCGATCATTCTATCCCCTACTCTACGAAATCAACGAATTTCGACGAATGACGTTTTGTGTAACGAATTTCGTAGAGTGGGGGATAGAATGAGTGAATGCTCGTTTGGCCTAAATGCACCTTAAAACAAGGTTACCAAAAATAACTAAGCGGACAGGATATACTTGCATGGTGATATTTTATTTTATTTACAGTTTTGGCCGCGTGGTGACTTGTGATTTGTCACCACCCCAACTCCTCCTGCGTGTGTCGTAAGAGTCGATTAAGGGATTAAAGTGTCACTAACCATTATT
>JALPQI010020056.1:0-26806 GCA_025490895.1 Thaumatotibia leucotreta
CAATCGAGCTAGTCCCATAATAATTTAAATAATAAAAGTCGAATAAAGTAAAGTACCTTGCTGAATATAATAATGTCATCCAATAAATATCCAGTACAGAACAATAATATAATGAAACGTTTAAAATCACGTATTTTTACTCCTAGACTCTTCGAAGTATGTCGTGTGCAGTGACACAAGATTCCCTCACAATAGTTTAAATTCAAATATCCGGTATAGCTTTATAACAAATGCATTTTTTTTCATCAATTAACATCTAGAGGTACATAACGTCGGTTGACAACCAAACCAATCTCACTTAAAGTAGCATTGTAGTGTAATATTGTGTACATGTATTTAATAATAAGTTTAATCAATAAAAAAAATATATAAAAGTTAGCGACATTGCGGATCAGTATTAGTAGCGAAAAGTGCATATTGCTTTGTGCATTACTATTCAACTTGGGGCTATGTCAAAGTGCCAAGGTTTAAACTAAATTAAAATATCAAAAAATCTTACTTGTTAATGTTCAAACCTGACATAACTAATAGTATCGATCACAGGTACCTTAACTATAATTCTTTCACCAAGAAATATTAAAAAAACAAGGGTAAAATCTTTCTTGCAAACAGGATAGTTGATGCCCGGAACAATTTACCCTCCGAAGTTGTGAACACAAATAGTGTTCACCTGTTCAAAAATAGACTTCACAAATTATCAGAAACAATCTGATAAGTGAACTCAGAAGACGTATAGCAACAGCTGTCTAAAATTAAATATAATGATCATCATCAGCCTATGATAGTCCACTGCTGGACGTGGACGTAGGCCTCTCCTATTAACTATGCGTATAAACGCATTAGTATTTAAATGCCCATAATCGCCATGCCGGGCAAGCGGATTGGTGATCGCAGTAATGTGTCAACTATAATGACGCTGCTGCCCATCATCAATCTTTTATCAAATAGTGGTCAATGAGGAGTAGCAGGAGGAGTTGGGGTCACCACACGGCTGAAATATAAATATAATAATAAAAACTACAAAAACTATAACTTCTACTTTATTAAATATCCAATTCAAGCTCAAGCCTTATACTTGTCAGTATGTTTATAATTGATCTTCTTATCAATGCCCAGAAGTTGCCTAATAATGAACTCCGGCAAGCGCTTGTGCCTCCACCGGGTGGGCAGCGGGGTATGGTTGGCCTTCTGTAGTTTGTCGGCTACATACTGTTCAGCGGAGAACTCGTTCGCTTGCTTGATGAGCGCTAGGAGCTCATTTTGGAAGGCTTTCTCTTTGATTTGGCGGCGGCGTTGCCTTATCTGAAATTAGTAGTGGTATGGTAGTATAGTTTAAACAACATAAAGTAGGTGGCTAATGGTAACTATGAAAATCTGTGTAAAATAAATAGTCACCTTACTAAATTTCAAGAAATAATTTGTTTGATTAATTATGTTAATCATAAGGTTTTCTGAAAGAGATGCGATAAGACCTCCTCTTGTCACTTTTGTTTACCTCTTTCAAACATGTAATGTACTTTTATTATTTGTTTTATATTTGTCTTTGAGGAGCAATAAAGAGTTATTGTATTGTATTGTATTGAATAATATACAGGCTACGGGCTGATTTTTCAATCCTCCATTTAAAAGTATCCCTTAGTTTAAATTTTTACCATTTTTATTTCAGGTCATCAGTCAAAAAAGGATAGAGCTAACATTTATTTCACAGATGCTGTTAATTGGGACTTGAAAAATCAGTACTCAATCAACTTTGGAGTCCTGTCCATATTATTGTGAACAATGTCACCTATTTGTCTGATCTCTGATTATAAATGTATTTTTACTGTTCTAATATGTGTGCAATAGTGTTTGACAAACTTAACAATGTTGTGAAAGGGATACTAGACTTTTTTATACCAAATTCATGGCAAATGAACCTACAGCGATATTGAATCAGTCATCCTCTTCATACGGTTTCCTGCCTGTTAAACAGTTACTAATTTTTTCCAAATGCCCTGGCAGTACATAAGGGCCAATCAACTTTTCAATTGGCACCATTTTGTCCCATTTTTTTTCATTTGTAACACAGGTGACAATTTCATTGAGTTTGCTTATGAATTGTACATGTGTTGTCCTCAAACAAGTTCACATTGACACATTTAGGTTCCAATGGTTTTTGATTGTAAATATGTATACTAGTATAATGAATGTATAAGTTGATCGAAAAGCTGACCGGCCCATAAGTGTTTTGAGGTAAATACATTGATTTTATAAGTTATTTTCTCTTAAAATCGAAAAATGATGGACACCCTGGCAGATGTAAGCAACCATAATCCATCTCTTACTAATATAAAAGATCATTTATTAGTAATTTGATTGACACAATTTATTATGAATAAATAGCAATGATAGCTCCTTACCCGTGCCCAGCGATGCCTCATCCTCTTCCACAGCTTTCTCCTATGATGCTTCTTCATTTTTTTCCTCCGAATAACAATCAGCCTAGCTGCTTGTATTTCTTCCTGCTTAACTGCTGGTAAACCCACTTCATCCTTCCTCCAATCTTCCACCAAGGGCAGGATAGACCTCGGATTGATTATAGGGATGTACGGAATAGGATCCTGCTTGATCCTAGCAATTATAGGCTTCTCATTGATCTCAATGCCAATCTCTCTTGGACAAAAAGCAATCCTAGCCTTTGAAACGCTTTTCTCGACGGTAATAGTCTTTAAGTTCACTGGCTTACATTCCTTAAGCGTGTTTAATGCTGTTTTGATGTTAATTAACCGCAAATCTGGAATATAAAGTGATCGTTTTAATGGAAATCGCTAAAAATAAGAACAGTGACATAACCTCAAACGATACTTACATTTAGCGGAGTTTTGTAGCGAGTTCATCATGATGATGAATCGGGTTTATGATTATTTAATTATTCACATCTAAGACATTATACTATTCATATAAGTTGATTATTTTAATAACAATATCGCGCTAGAGGTATTGATGTGCCTAATGACTTCACTGACATTTGACTTTGACTTTTTTGACATCCGATTGACAGTGTTGCTATAATATTTATTCTGCTAGAGATGTGCAATAAAAATAATCGGTTTTCAATACGTAGTCTATACCTGGGTCGCGTTTTATAAAGTTACAATTTACAATTTCGCTGTTTGTCTCTCTTTCTAGCCAATATGTGCGTGCGTTAGAGAGGCAAACAGCGAAATTGTAAATTGTAACTTTATAAAACGCGACCCTGTAGCCTTACCTTACACCGAAATTTTTGGGCAATAAAAGTTTTTTTTATTATTTTTTTTTTTTTTTTTAAATCGTATATTTCGGGCATTTGTTTCTGTCACTCAAACGTCTACCTACCATTACAATGACTGAGGAAAATCCCCTAAATTAGCGGATTTCTAAGTTCGCGGCACGGCCGCTGTCGTGAGTATACTCTAGCCGTTCAGCTCATCAAGTCATTCAGAAAAACAGGCGTCAAATTATAAAAATGTACGCGAGACGAGTTGGCTGCCCATAGAAAACTTTAATTTGCCACATTTTTCTGCTTTTGGTTGGCCATAGTTCATATAATGAACTGTTACCCTTTTATTCATAAACGAATCCGACTTCATTTGTCCCTTTCTATCTTACTATTGTGTCTATAAGACCGAAAGGGACAAACGATACTTTTCGGCTTCCTAAGTTGGGAGACCGTTATGATTATAAATTAGAGGGTTATTATACAGGGTGTTACCATGATCCGGGCTTTTACGAAAATGGGTAATAATACGCATTACTAGCAATCGTTTTCAAGTATTAACATTTGACAATTATTGAAATTGACCGCACAATTAAGTTTATTTTCTCCGAACGATCAATGTAACGCGTGTACTGCTTAATTGTCAAACGTTGCGAGTGGCTGCGATGTCATTGTCAATTGCAAATTAACGATTCATTTTGAAGTACATTGCTTCTCAATTAACTTTTCTTAGAAGGTTAATTACTTTTAAAATTAGAGTTTTGAATCAAATAATGCACACGGTTTGGCTAAAAACCTACATCGCATTCCTCGGTTTCAGTAAATGCCTGTATCATGTTAACACACTGTATAGAGTGATATCTAAATCGTGAAGCAGGAGTGAACAGTACTAGCGATGGCCACGCTGAACAACTTTTACTCTGTAGACAACCAAGAAATCACGAAAAATATATATTATGTTCCTAATTATGAGTTAGGCATATTGATAATATTAAAAAAATATTATCGAACCGGGCTACTCACGTATTTAAGTCGATGGTAGCTCGACATGTTTCGACCCATTAAGAGGGTTCTCGTCCGGAGCACCCTCGGCCAAAGCCCGACGCGTACCGCCCGACCCTCCCGCGTACCGGCCTCGACCGCGTTTCTTCTTCATCTTAATGTGTCGAAACATGTCGAGCAATCATCGACTTAAATACGTGAGTACCCCGGTTCGATAATATTTTAATATGTTTGAGTCTCACGTTAGTAATAATTCTATATTGATAATTATTAGGGCTCATATTCAATTCAATTCCATTTAATACCCAACATAATCATTGACCTACACTTTCCACACAAACACAACCATATTTACAACACGTAAATAATGCAACCTTCTCTAAAAAATCCAACATTATTTAATAACAAATATTTTATATTCAACAGATAATTAATGTAAATAGACTCAATATTCAAATTACACCTCATCTCCATCATTGTGAACAATAGAACAGCTCCTGGTCGTGAGGAACCGCTTGAACATCGCCGACAACAGCTACAGCCATATTACAACCTGAAAAAATCGTATACAATCTTTCTTTATTTTTGTTGTAAAAAAAGATAAACATAATATTATATGGCTGACTTTCCATAGTATTTGACGTCTTTGACACATATCGTGAAACATGTTCGCACGTGTAATATACACCGTGTTTTTATTGATTTCCGTTAAATTAAAGGGAAGCTTATTTAGGTCAAAAATGTTCTATTTCTCTAAGAAACTAGTGTCTTAACTCTTACCGTTATTGAGTTATTAAAAAAATAAGTTTAATGACTGAACAAGTGTATTGCAACCTTTATTACATCCTAATGGTACTTATTTTGACGGTATCCTGTCGTTTGACCAAAAATTGTTTAACAAATTTACACTTGGCAACCAACTACTGGCAAAATTATGTTTCGGCAAATCCTTTTTTTCTACAAAAATATCTTTGACAAATTATTATCCTAGCCAAATAATTAACAAATAAAATATCATTTTATAAGAGGTATTTTTGGCAAAAGAATATTTAACAACAAAGTAAACTAATAAATTTACCATTAGCCTAAAAATGTTTGCTAAAATGGGTTGGAGTATAGCAAAGTGGGTTTTTTTGTTGCAACCCAGTGAATTTTTCCCCAATATCAAAAATGGCCGAGATATTCGACATCAAATTAAAAAAAAAATTAACATAACATTCATCGCAACCTAGACCAAAATCTGCAGTGAGCGAGCGAAGCGAGCGAACAAAACCTTCCGGGGCAGATCCGACTCGGATAGGTTAGGTTAGAAGACTAAGGCGGGAGCTTTGCTTCCGCCTTAGTCTTCGAGGTTATTTTTTTTTATTGTAACCCAGAAAACTTTTCCCCAGAATCGAAAATGGTCGAGATAGGTATTCAGTGAATGTACAAATATGTTAAACGTAGTTTTAGGTGACATGTAAAATATACAATTTATTTATTTATTAATATATACATTGTTCTAATGTATTAATTGCTTAATGATTATTTGTCAATAGAGTTTTTATAAAATGATACGTTTGCGGAATAACATTTTTGCCACTTACTACATTGGTGAAACGTTTGTTGTAAAATAAATATTTGCTAACATTGTTTTGGTTAAACATTAGTGAACCTATTTTGACATGTGCCGTCAGCAGCCGTCAGTCGCCCGAGATCTTATTTTTAAGGTTCTCTCACACTTACCATTACAATTATTATGTACTAAAACGAAAAAAAAATTTTGTTTTCGAAATTAACAAAAGCCGATATACCAGGAAACTTCTATTAATATTCCAAGTAACCTGCCCAATTTAACAGAAATCAATAAAAACACGGTGTATAGAAGAGGGTCAGTAGGCCTACCGCAAACTTCGAAATCCGCAAATTACGAGGATTTATCTCTGTCATTTTCATGAGGCCTTCGTTGGAGTGACAGAGACAAATTATCGTAATATATGAATTTCAAAGTTCGCTTACTATTAGGTTAGGCCTACTGCTCTCAATTGGAGAATGATGATGACAATAACTCTACCCTCGGCTATACACAAATTTCTTATATAATACATACATTTGCCAGCCAAGCTCTTGGCAACAGAAGACACTTCCTGGACAGAGATGGAATCCAACATATTCTGGGCCTCAAAGGCGTTGTCTATACGCACACAGCACGCCGCCTGTAAAGCCATGGCTTCGGAGATCCTCACTGCATCGTCTTCTTGGAGACCTATGTCCAGTTCTGTAACATTATTAATATGTTGAAATAATGAACTGATGTCCTGGTGAGGACTGATAACCTAAAGATGGCTGATAATCTAGTGAAGGTCGCTGGAGTCCGCTGAATGGACTGGTCATTGTGGCAATATTTGGGAGGCCCATGTGCAGCAATATCTTTCAGCTGATATGATTATGATGATGATGAAAATGTACTATACTATAAAATGTAGTAGCTCCAATTATACATAGTTTGAGATTTGGTTTATAACTGGTGATGATGGGTAAGGCATAATGATTAAAGATCCTGGTTGATACGACCATACCCTATATGATATACAAAATGATAGTCATTCATTACAATTACGCGTAAGTATCGACATGATATATTTTATTAGGCTATATATAATTATAGTCATTATTGAAAATTACTAACACAAAATCACAGAGTACAAATGACATTAACGTAAAAAGGCGTATAATTATGAAAGGTAGTCATACAAATGTAAGCCTCCTTGAAAAAATACTCCCTCATTTGGAGCACGTGATAACTGTTTTATATTTACTTATGGATATGGATGGATGCAACAAATGTTCGTACTTAGCCTTTGCTTGCCGACACAAATCTGTTCAGGAGTGAGCCCTCCTATCTTCTTTAAGAAACTCGCAGCACTAAATGCTGCCTCGTATGCGTTACACGATCGGGCCTTTACCACAATCCCTGCATGATATCAAATGAATTAATTTCGAATTTAACAATTTGACAATCTCATGAATACTAGTTTAAAATTGTTCGCTTTCCGAACTTATGTAGGTTTTATACTATTAGTGTACTTATAAGCAGTTTGATAGCTGCTGTGGATAGTCCTATCCAAGGTGTACTACCATTTGGCAAATTATGTTTCCCAAATATGACTTCCCAAATAACTTATCGCAATAGTCTCATTTCCCAAACAAATCTTTAGCAAAGTTACATTTCTCATTTTATTCATTTGGTCAAATTATTATTTTGCAAAGTTTCACTTCGTCAAGATTTTATCAAGCAAATGTTTTATTTTGTCATAAGTTAAAATCCAAAAAAAAAACCTAAATTTGATACTTCGCAAGCTCTACTTATAGCAAAAGCCTGGCAAATGATAATATTATTTTAAAGTTCGTAGGTCTATACAGGAATTTCGTACTTTTTTGCACAACCCTTGGCTTGAACTTGCCTGGAACAAAAAACGTAATTCATGAATAATTGGTATCATAATGAATGAAGTGAGAAAATAAAATCCATCATAATGATCACTATACCATACTATACCACAGATAAAAAACTATATTTTCATTTTCATAATAAAACTATCCCAGAGCCACCGTTAGGTACGACGACGAGCGAAGCGAGGAGGAGTGTTAGGTGAAACTGCGACCATACAGCGCACGAGCCGAGCGAGCGAAGCGAGCGTGCCGCGGCAGCGGCCGGCGAGTGCCAGAACCGACTGTTTTGTTATTCCCTCGGCATTGCGTTCCCTCATCAGTTTCATCTAAATTACTGTTTAGAACCCGACTTTTAATTGTTTATCAACATAACATAAAACCCCGTGTGAGCTTTTATTAAAAAAAAAATAAAAGCTAAACCACCAACTACATGAAAATATGCATTATAAAAAGTTCCAATTAAAAACCAAGCCCAAAGATAGAATTTCCAACCATTAAGTTGGGAAACCGATTTCATAAGATTTAATTGGAATATGATCTTTCGGCGCAATGACTTTATGCAAAAAATTGGTTGCGATGTAATATTGTATATGCGGTATAAATCGTATGCCATACAATATTTTGGGATTAGTATGTTACGCCAAACGATGCATTTGCCAAAAAATATTTTGGGAAAATAAAAATGACTAAGTAATTCTTTGCTAAACAATCGCTTGCCAACAAAAAGGCTTGCGAACTGTAAAATTGCAATAAGTAGTTTTGACAATTGAATTTTTGCCAAATTAAAATTTGGGAAAAATAGTTTGCGATGTGATACTTTGGGAAAAATTATTTGCCAAACATTAGTAAACCCCTATCCAAGCATCTGCTGGGTATGCGGGTTAGCGATAGCAGAACGAGTCGAGTTGTGTGTCGCACATGATGACGCTGCTGTCCATCAAACTACCGTAAATGAATGATCAGCGACACTTCAATCCCTTAGACTGAATTGAATACATTATACATTTGGTACCAGTAGAGTGATACGACATAGATAATGTATTTTTGCTGTCATAGCCATGCAAAATCAAACAAACCCAAAGACCAATGTAACTGAAATCCTAACAGAATAATAATCTCACCAAACACTCCCGTATCAGCATAAGAGATGTTGAAAGCCTTATACTTCGTAAACAAGTCGGTGACGAGGCACCCGAGCGGCGGCTGCGGCCAACGGTCTATGATGTGCTGCCCACGCGTATTGTCACCCGTGCCGCAGGCCGCCGCGATGATGTTGTGGGCCATGAGACAACTAAAAAGTATACAATAATTTTAGGTTTTCATGCTTTATAACCCTTCAACTGGCAACACATTTCATTGAAGTTTCTGAAAGTTCAACTTTCTGTCATTTAATTAAAATCCAAATGGGCATTCTCCCAGCGGGAGCTTGCCAGACGAAGGGATATTTTAGCGACACACGGGTCTTGATCGCGTAAACTGACGTTTAATTTTATCCCGGCATTTCGGGCATGACGCTACACCCGTGGTCGCAAGCAGACTCATCACGGGTGTACATGTTTTTGGTAAAGGTACACTTGCTCCAAACGGATACACAGGACACATTGCTTACTTGAGATCCATGTTTCCACAACCAGGGACGACGACGGCGATCCACGTGTCAGAGCCTGGCCCCAAGTCGTGGTATTCAAAGCCACCGCGCGCAAATGATCCCGGATAACACCTTTGCCGGGCTGGCAAGTCCTGCAACCGTTTATAACTTGCGATTCACAAGAGCTGGCACTAATCGGAAGGTTGAATCATTGACATCTATCGTTGTGTCTTTACGGCCTTGTCATACCAACTTGCATTCACAACCATTTTTACACCCACGCACAGACACTCTTTGTCACTTACTTAATCCATTCATGCTATATTTAATGAATCGACATGAACTTAGTAGGATATTCTAAAATATATAACTTTATAAAAGACTTCAATTTTTTTAAATTATGTGCAGCAATGGAAATTTTAAGTTTTTTTATTTATTTACAATATTGGTGACCTGCGACCAATGTCATGTATTAATTGAAGTCACAGCACAGCACAACAAATTAATGTGGCTGTGCTATGTATGTAATATTAAACTAATTACCAACCAAATTAAAATCAATCTTCCTATTAATCATTATTCCTTCATACGGCATTTGTATGTTTTCAACCCTATGGTTGAAAACATACAAATGCCGTATGAAGGAGCCTATGCTCCTCTGTGTGACTGTGACCCTATAAAGTGTTCCATAATTTCATTTGCACTAATTCCTATTACTTTTTTTTATCGCAAACGAAATCATAGAATATGAATGTATGTAAATATAACACTATGAATGTGAAATTCTAACGACTTACCCGCTTGAATTCAATCGATTCAGAAAACGTCATCAATTCATCAAAAGGCAAGCCATAGCTGCCCACAGTGCAGGAGTCAGAACGCATGTGCAGTGACGTGAATTCATCCAAATCCTTAGCTTGCATGCTGTCAATACGTCCCTTCGCGCAGAATAATGAGTTGTTGAGGCCACCGCCCCAACAGGCTTTTTGTGCGAGATCTATTACGAGTGCCTCAGGATGAACGGTTTCTAAGTCCCGTTTTAGTTGGGGCTTCTTTAAGTCGATCTCGTATTGGTCAAAGTTAGCTCTGTTGAAGCAATCGAATCAGCTGTAATGTGTAAATCATTGCTGACTGGGGTTGCGATTAGAAGTAGTTGCTCTTTCATTATAATAAACAGATTTAAGCCCCGTAGCGGACATGATTAAACCAGCAATAACCAATAACCTTTTGCCGAAAAGGAATATAAATTCTTCCGAACATGCACAAATTAACTTTTCTTGAAAGTTAGTTTCATACACTTTGTTATATTTCTAAAATTAATCATTCAAATCTTGGGAAAACGATGACTGATGAGCGGACATACACACACAGCAAAAATAGCATTAACTGTTCCTAATTGACTATTGAACCTTAAAAATGAAGACATATAATTTACAAAGCTGTAAGCTAGTGCAAGTTAATTCTGACCTGGCCGCGATATCCAACAGGTAGAACTTGGCATCATGGAACGTCGGGACAGGACAACGAAGAGTGAATGCAACACTCTGTCTATCTGTACTAACAGTTATGTAGGAACCCAGCTGCTGTAGTACTCTGGTTTTACTGCAAAATCAAAAATTTGTCAGCAAATGTAACCTACTTATAAAACAAAATATTACCTGCTTGTAATCATTTTGCTAGTAGTATTGATCTGGCGATACTTACGACAAGAATGTATACAGGGTGGTCCAAACCATGACGTCAAAAAATTTTTTTTAGATTCCTCACGTCATGAGCTATCAGAATATACCCCATGTATTTTAGCCGATTGTTTGTAGTTTTCGAGTTATGAATTTTTGAAAATATTTTTTTGAGAAATTCTGGAATTAAGAAATTTATTAATAAAAAAAAACTATTCGGTTTTTTAACTAGTTTCTTTTTGTAAAAGTATTACTACAAATGAAGCATTTACTGACAAAAAAATTAGAGTCCTCACTTTGATACAAGTAGGATAAAAAAAATACCAAATTCAAAATTTTACGCTAAAAACGCATCAAAATAGTATTAATGTACGTAAATAAAAAATTAAAACATATCCCAAGGAATTTTCGTATTCTAAAGACCGCCCTAGACCTTGAGCTTTCGTAAAAGCAAAAAAAAGTGATACTTAATGATGAGGATTTTTCGGGAGTAGTCGGTCAAATAAACTTAAAAAAGCTTAAAATTTTAAAGTAGTAAAAAATTACTTTAATAACTGCACAAATTGAGTTTTCGTGATATTTTCTGTCTTTGTTTATTGATAAGAACAACAAAACAGGCGAAATTTTACTTTATTTTTAAATTAAAAATTTAGAAGTTTTTTTTAAGTTTATTTGACCGACTACTCCGAAAAATCCTCATCATTAAGTATCACTTTTTTTTTGCTTTTACGAAGGTTTAAGGTCTAGGGCAGTCTTTAGATTACCAAAAATCCTTGGGATATGTTTTATTTTTTTTATTTACGTACATTAATACTATTTTGATGCGTTTTTAACGTAAAATTTTGAATTTGGTATTTTTTATCCTACTTGTATCAATGTGAGGACGCTATGTTTTTTGTCAGTAAATGATTTATTTGTAGTAATACTTTCACAAAAAGAAAATATTAAAAAAACCCAATTGTTTTTTTTATCAATAAATTTCTTCATTCCAGAATTTCTCAAAAAAAAATTTTTCAAAAATTCATAACTCGAAAACTACAAAAAATCGGCTAAAATACATGGGGTATATTCTGATAGCCCATGACGTAGGGAAACTAAAAAAAAATTTTTGACGTCAAGGTTTGGACCACCCTGTATGAAGGGTGCACGGCAAAAACATGTTCAAGTGCTTAAAAAAATCAGGGCAATTTCACACCTTATTTTGTTAAAAGTAAGGTGGTTTTTCCTTCTGTAATTGGAATTGACTAAACATGTTCTTTCCATGGACCCTTCATATGAGATCTAACATTCTGACATTGCTAAATTAAGGGCCAGTTTCACCAACCACACTTGACGAGACAATTAACATTACCGAGGAGATCAGTAGGTACGAAACTTCTCAGCCATTACATTGCAGCAAACAATTTAACATCATCAGATTATATACATTTGATGATCTTTTTGTGAATTTAATTATGCATTGATGTTTAGAATTTGTTTTATTATTATTATTTTATATACATTTGACGATCTTTTTGTGAATTTGTGCTATTTGTTAACAAATGACATGTAATTTTCATTAAGAAATAAATTAATCTATCTATCTATCTATCTATCTATCAGATTGTTTGGTGCAATAAATTAAATCAAAGTGAACTTTTAAATCGATTCTTCAGATTATCCTAACTTACTTTAGTGTTGGATTACCTGAAGGTACTATAAGCACAGCCACAGGTAATGGAACATGTTCGCAGGAAATGGATAGCACCGAGCTGGTCATCAACCTCGAAACGGGATCCACTCTGTCAGATATACCGCAAAAATAAGTAACTTATTTCGTAATAAAAAAAACGCAATTACCGTCAATTACCGATTCATAGATACGATCGCGTCACTAGCGTTGTCGATAAAATATTATGGCAACATTAGAGGCTCCCGTTCCCGCGTTTATTCAATTTACCCACGTTTTATTTCTTATTGTCGATTAAAAATATCAGTACTTTTACTAAGACCGGCCATTACAAATACTTTTGATAAACGTAAGTTTCACTTTTACTATTTCAGCATTTGGTCATGTACTGGAATTGAATACCTACCGCCAAAAACCTTGGGTTTCTAGGTGATATTGTACACTCGTACTACTATACTTTGAAACGAGTAAGTAGTAACAACGAAAACCACGTTCCATAAACATACTTGTCCCCTAGTAGGTACAATAGGACATTATGCAATGGCTTTGATACCTGAAATAGAATAGTACAGGCCGCCATCTGCGATCCAAAAGGCTTTGCAGACACCAATTGTATACCATTCATCAGCTGGCATCTTCCGATCTCCAACGGACCATAACTGGTATTTTCGCCGCATGGCCCTAAACCGACTAGCTGAGGACGACTGGTAGAAAATGCTCGAAGGATTCTGTTAGAAAAATATTGCGGAATACGTAATTTCATTGTAGAGATTTTGAGTGACGGTCGATGTCAGTTCGAAAGAAGAATTGTGTGCGAAAAGGTTTTATCACGAATTAATAAACTAGAGTTAATAAAAAATTACTCCGTGGGTTTTAAGGTGCATTCATCCTTACTTGTCTTATCATGTAAACAAACACTTTTTGAAAACATTATCACAATTTTCTCTGCAATTACACATTAATCATCACGTCAAATGTTGTTGCATACTTAATTAAACTCGCAAAGTATTATAATCACTCAAAAAAGCACTGAAAAATATCATTTCTGTAAAGATTTTCGTCAATAAATGCTTTTACGGTCGGATAACTTTAAAAACATCTGACATTGATGTGACATTGCGATGTCTAGATTGTCTATGTACCATAATGTTGGCATGTCAATATATCGATATTAATACTTAAAGTACAACTCGAGGAAAATGCAATTAAAATAAATTGCAGTAATTTACCAAAATTTATTAGGGTTTCGTAGCAAAAATGGCAACAACGGAACCCATACTTATAGTTTCGCTATGTCCGTCTTTCCGCAGCATACTTAGCTCAGTGGCCGTTAATACTATAAATCTGAAATTTGGTACAGGTATACATATTGATCATGCCAACAAAGTGATACAATAAAAAGTAAAAAAAAAAAATTTTCGGGTACCTCCCCCCCAATTGGTGATGTGGGGTGATTTTTTTATTTGCTGTAATCGTATAGTGTGGGGTATCATTGAATGGGTCTCTTAAAAAGAAAAAGGGGCTTTTAAGAAAGTTTTTTTCTAAAGTCAATATTTTCGGAGATAATCGCTCCAGATGAAAAAAAAATTGTCCCCCCCTCTAACTTTTGATCCAAAGGTCCAAAAAAAATCATGAATAGTGGACTGGCATAAAACTATTTCGAACATAATCGGCCCAGCCGTTTTTGAATAACTACGAAACCCTACACTGAGCATGGCCCGACATGCTCTTGGCCGGTTTTTGTAATTGATTTCAATATTTATTTTATTCAAAGACTGGCAGTGCTTAGTTGTCTATTGAATATTGAATAAAATTTTCACGTCAAACGTCATTCATTTCGCTACTTCGCTTCACGTTGTTCGTTACGGGTGCACTTCATGTGATTTTTCTCATGACTAGTGGCGCCTTCGTTGGAGCGACAGAGAAAAATCCTTGAAATTTAACCATAGTTTTTGATATATTCTTATACGAATTAATTCTCTTCCTGACAGACGATGTAAAATCGATACTCCTCTATTTACGTATCTAAGCAGTGTAATTATCGCTGACATTTCATTATATCGACATTTCTAATCACTAGTGATTGTCTTTTGATCATCGTTGACGTTTTGTTGGTTTTACTTGGTCTGTGCTTTGTTTACATGATAAGACAAGTAAGGATGAATACACTGTATACATAACTGCCTAATATAGTGTCTGTATTGCTGTAAATGCCTACTGTACAGTCAAGTGCGAAATAAGTATCGAAAGAATCCGCTCATAAATATGTTACGACGTTTTTATTACACAGAATTAGAGTGCACTGGGACATATTGTTGAACATTTTTGTGTATACCTTATTTTGTCTTTGACTGTACATATACAGTGTGGTCAAAAATAAGTGCATTCCCGCTGCCAGCCCCTTAGGGTTTTTTTTTAGAAACAAGTTCAAGTTTCAGAAGAAAATAGTAGCCCGGGAGACGCTGAATGCAGGTCGCTTCCTACTGGTGTAAGTGGAGGTGCAAAGGGGAGGCCTATGTAGAGCAGTGGATGTCTTATGGCTGAAATGATGATGGTAGCTCCTATTAAAAAAACATCGACCCTTCTGGAACTTTCAATAATCTCCTAGGGGACCTATTTTTCGTCTCAAAACCTTGCAGGCAACGGTAATGCATTTTTAATGTTCATGGCCACCCTGTAGCTATATTTTTGTTAGTTTTTAGTAAAACGTCCCACTTTGCCGCTTACCATAAAGACGAGATTTCCTTGTATATTAATATGAATAAACTGACAAATCGGCTTTATGGCAAACGGCAAAGTGGGACGTTTCACTAAACTCACATTTATTTATCATAATGTAGGTATTTTTACCTCGTAAAATAATTTATTTCCTGGTCTTTAAATAGGTAGGTGAACAGTCAGCCAGCAGCAGAGATTCAACGGTTGCTGAAATTACATATAAATAAAGGTAGGTATTTATAATTTTACTATGGATAGATATTACATCGAGTACATCCGTGGCAGCCTCGGAGTCCGTGACGTAGCGGAGAAGCTTCAAGAATACCGTCTTCGGTGGTTTGGTCACGTTTGTCGTAGCGTTGGCCACCTGATTACGTAGGAAACAGCCTTAACCTAGCCCTTGACGGCCCCCGACCCCGCGGCAGACCAAAGAAGCGATGGCTAGCCCAACTAGCAAAATATAGTCATATAGAAGTTGAGACAACGTTTTGCATATAACTTCTAGTCTAATTTGGTTGGTCATATAAACGTAAGGTAAACGGTTATAAAAGGCGAAAGTGGCGCAAATTATAAGACTTATTGGTGAGATAAACGTTAAATAAAGGTTTGCATGGCGACTTAAATCGTTTATTAAAGGTATTGTAACGATTAAGGAATGACCAAAACGTTGTATAAAGAGTACAACAAAAACCTTTACGCGACCTAAATATCAAATAAATGTTTTATTACTGACCATTTTGTTTTATAGAAGGTTTAGTATAACCCTTACTCATTGCTTATCGGACTTTTAAGTTACATAAATGTTTTTAAGTTTTATTTATAAAACTGCTCCTGACATTTATTTTAGATACGCGCAAAACTTAGTGTGTGTGACAAAAAAGTGTACGGAAAAATAATACAAGGTAATTTTATAAGATTTGTAATAGAAATTATTGTTCTATATATTGAGCGTTTGCACATTTGGCGTGAGCTGAATTCGTATGGGAAGGTCACTTTACCGTTAAAGTTTATGATGATATACAGTTTCTTGCTGTCGCGCTCTTAATATATTCGAAATAATTATAATTTATAACAATATTTCTTCATATTTTATTATAGTTAAGGTTAGCCATTTTGAAACAAGTCATGGATTTATACTTATACGACTACAATATAACTTTATCTTAAGTAAAGGTTTTTATAACGACTACAAATTGTCCACCATTACTAAGCCGCCGTTACTAGTCCGCCACTTCGTTTGTACCGTTTCCACGATGTAACGTCTATGGTTTTTTTCTTTTAAATAGTACTGTGATGCTCACGAAATGGCGACTGATGTTTTATAATATTAATTTCAAATCGACTATAAATTGCATGATGTTTTATAACCGTAACTTAAAATCAATTTAAAAACATATAGTCCAATAAAAGGAATATAACGAGTTCGGCAACAACTAAAGGTTTTTCAAAGTTTTTGTTTAACGTTAATATAACCAACTGTTGAATAAAAGGTAGATAACAGTCCCGCTGATATCTTTTTGTCATATTGAAGTTACCTTCAATACCGCTATATAACTGTCGAGATAAGGTTTTATGATATCACTTATACAACAATAACATTATGTAGACGTTGTAAAAATGACCTTATTACGACGGTTCTGTTTTTTCTAAACCCTTTATAAGACGAAAACGTTTATACAACTTTGAACATCATTAAGTAAACGTTTTCTTTAAAACCTTTACATGATTGTTGTATAATTAAGTCGCAAAAACGTTTATTTACCATAGTAATTAGACTATTTGGTAGGACGACTAAACTGTCAGATTTATAACGTTTATTTGACTAACAGGTTAACTAAAAACGACTATAAAACTCTTATATGGCTAAAGGTCGTATAACTCTTGATTTATATGACTTCTTTGCTAGTTGGGAGATGTCGTGAAGGCTGACATGAGTGTGAATGGGCTTACAGTAGAAGATGCCCAGGATCGCTATAAAAAATAAGTACTTATATTGTTCTCGAATGCCGGCCACGTCCCGGAAGGCCCAGCGTCCACAAGGTGGACTGATGACCTGGTGAAGGTGAAGGTCGCAGGAGTCCGCTGGATCCGGGTGGCACAGGAGTCGCAGGACCGGTCATTACGGCAATCTTTGGGGGAGGCCTATGTTCAGCAGTGGACGTCTTTCGACTGATATGATGATGATGATTGTAAGGAAGGTATTTGTTTCTGTGTTGTTTAGCCATAGGTAATATAACAATTAGATAATCTCCTAATCTAAGAAAATACCTATTATAAATGCCACGATTATGCAGTAAATAATTCGCAAGTACCTATTTGCTTTTCCTGTTAGCAAAACGCAACAACAAGATAGGTTTACGATGGTGTTACCTTATCGCTATTGCAATAGATGGCTATAATAAGTAATATAATATTATTAGTAGATCAGTACATTAATTAAAATGTTTCGTTATCTGCTGCGGCCATATATAACATGGACGTCTAACGCCAGCTCAAAAATGCTCCCAAAACCAATTGTTCAATTGTGCCAAGATGAGCAGGACATAGCTCTTTTCGTGACACCGCGCATATTTCGGCGCAATATCTTTGACAAATATTTATTGAATATCGCTAATCAAAACTTTGATGGACCAATCACAACTATTTTTAAATGGCGGTTTAAGTTTTTATAGGTTGACATTCAAATTCATTGCTGTCAACTAAAATCCAGGACCGTTTTTGAAAGGCAATTTAGTATGGAGTGTGGCTTCTATGTTTTATTTGTTCGTAGGTTATCTGACTATCCTACAACCAAAAACTTCGAGTAAATTCCGGGGATTGATCTCTTATTACAGCACGCCGCCAACAAGATTGATTTAATTAATTATCATTATCATATTTTTCCGTTGGTTTTCTCTCCATTTACTAATTATAAAAGTCACATTCTCACATTTTGTTTAAATAATATTTATACGAATGTTCATGTTATACTCGCGGGCGGAATCTTGGATAGGTTGCAAGTGCAACCTACTCTTATTTTATGTTTAAAATAATACGATAGAAGTAATCATAAGAAGCTGTTGTTTATTTTATAAAACATTTAATAATTTGGTTTGTTAGTTAAATTAAATAATTTTGTAATTTAATTAAATATTTGAGTAGTTTGCTTGATTTCATGTTTAGATGATGTGGCAAAATGGCAAAACGGAACCCTTATAGATTCGTCATGTCCGTCTGTCCGTCTGTCCGTCTGTCACAGCTGATTTACTCGGAAACTATAAATGCTACAGTAACGAAATTTGGTAAGGATATGTGTTGTATAAACCGCTACAGGATTATGATACTAAATTGTAAAAAAAACCATTGGGGTGGGGGCCCTCCATACATGTAACTGAGGCATGGAAATTTTTTTTTAGTTGTATATAAGCGTGTGGGGTATTAATAGAAAGGTCTTTGAAAATGATATGAAGGTTTATTAATCAATTTTTTATTTAAGCAAATCGTTTTCGAGATATCAGCTCTCAAAATCTGAAAAATGTGTCCCCCCCCTCTATTTTTTTAACTACGCGATATAAAATTAAAAAAAATATATATGTTATGCACATTAAGCTATAGTTTTTGAGGTAGGTTGATTTAACTGTATTTTTTAAATAATAAATTGATAATGGTACGGAACCCTTTGCGCGCGAGTCCGACTCGCACTTGCCCGGTTTTAAAAGTTTAGAGGTGCAATCATGTGAGAGAGAGATGTAAACAAGTAATAACTTTTACGATGAACAGAAAATATTGTAAAAATATAAAAACAAATTGGAGGACTGAAAATGTGTTTCTCTGGAATTTCCGTGGTGAAGGCCTAAGCCTACATCACACTCTGACACTCCAACGAAGGCTTCATTCATTAGTGACAGATAAATCCTCGAAAATTGCGGATTTCGAAGTTCGCGGTAGGGCCGCTGGGCAGTCTGGGCAGCCTACGTCCAGCAGTGGACGTCTGTCAGCTGATAATAGTGACAATATTGATAATCAACGGATAGGTAATGATGAATCAAACAGCGAGGTTCGTTCGTAGACCCCAAAGAGAAACTACTAAAACGTAGTGATTATAACGTTTTATTAGACCCTATCATGATGGCATTGCCAACTGTCTAGCCAAGATGGCGATCTTAGATTGAACCGATAATGGTAGGTTCAATCGCCATCAGATACATTGGAGCAACTTGGTGACAAATATCTGAAATTCTGAACATGTGCTCCCGGGATCCCGACTTTCAATTTTCAAAGCAAAGTAGTGGTAGTAGTAATTCACTTTATTGTACACAGAATACGTTACAACACAAAAAGAAATGTAGGTAAAAAGGCGAACTTATCCCTATAAGGGATCTCTTCCAGCTAACCTTTGAGAAATTGAGTGGAGACTCGGAAGTTTAGATAGACAAACTCACATGATGCACAGTAAATAATTAAAATACAATATCTCTAAATGAATAGAATACACATATAACTTACAAAGTATACCGGTATTTCAGAAAAAAATACCGGGATCATCATCAACCTATCTCAATCCACTGCTGGACGTAGGCCTTTCCTATTAACTATGCGAATACGCATTAGGAGGTAGGTAAATGCCCACAATCGCCGCGCTGGGCAAGCGGATTGGCGATCGCAGTAATGTGTGACTATGATGATGCTGCTGCCCATCATCAATCAAATCAAAGAATGGTCAGTGACACTTCGATCCCTTAGTCGACTTTTACGACACCTGCGGGAAGAGTTGGGGTGCTGACAAATGTATTCTCACTACCGTCACCACACGGCTGACCACTCGGTATTTTTATGAATTAGTAAAATAATACCTATACAGAATGATCATAAGCAGTGATCGGTTTTTTGGATTCTCCCGGCGGGTCACCTATAGTAACTTGATAAATAAACTTTAATTATATTGCCATATTTCAGTTTCATAAAGTATGCTCTTGTGTGTATAATACAATAGTGTTAAATAAAATTTTAAAGTCACACCAGTATTTTTTTTATACGCGAAATCCCGCTAGGGGGAACCCAAAAAACCGATCACTGATCATAAGCTACCCATAATAATGTTAAAATTTCGAACAGCAACGAAGATTGCCACAAATGCGCGCATCTATCTTGCGTCTCCCTCCGGCTTTACGATTGTGCAGCTTGCTCTGTCTTGCATAAGCGCGCAGGTAGCGCGGTATAGCGGTGTAGCCAGTTGGTTCCCGGTACTTGGACTGAAGTGATGTGTTGTTGTATAAAGAAATGCTATAAGTGCGACGCCGGGTATTGTTTGTGTGCATTTCGTAATAATGTAAGTATATTCTTTATTGTTTTATAGAGATTCGATAAAGAAATAACTTTTATTTCGAGAATTTACTGAAATATGTCTTACGACGAAGAAAGAAAGAAATACCACGTGCGTTTTGTTTTCAATTTGATTAGTAGTCATTGTGTTATGTAGTGAAATGTTATTGTTAATGCTATGTGACCCTTTATGTATACAATGTGCCCATCAGGAAAGGGATAAAAATATATTCCTGAGGCTAAAAGTAGCAAGAAATGTTACTCATACGAGTTTTGGTCAAATTTGCAATAAACATGTTTTTCTGATATTGCGAATGCCTCATAACATAAAAAAAAGTATTAATATTAATAAAATTGTTGCAAAAAATGCACTTTTAAGTATTATTCAGTCAGTTAATGGACAACAAAACCATTTGAAATCTGTCAATTAAATAAGTGTGACAACTTGACAAGACTTAGGTAAACAACATAGCACCAAAATCGTTTCCTAAAATGCGTTTATCATTGCATTTTACTTAAACGGTTTCAAAATAGTACATACATTACGACACAAGTGCGAAGAACATGAAATTCTAAACGAGTGGCGATGTTTTAAATCGACACGAGTTACGAATTTCCTTTTTGCACGTGTCTCGTAGGTACGACGGTTTTTAGTAGGGTCAGATGTTCAACAGTTAACCACCTGTACACAATTAGCCAAGCGAATATCTAGCGAACGCGACGTTGCCGCTTGGTGCGCGCAAGGGCATTCGATGCCTAAGTGCTTGCCCGCCCCGCTCCTCAGTCGGCAGCTTGCTCACTTCAGCGATGGATGAGTGACGGCCAATTTTACGAAATTTGTGATAAAAAGTGTTAAGTACTTTTTCGCTTTATGTATGTTTGTTACATATTTTTCGAGTGTCAGTATTTTAGCTGTGTAGATAAAATTAGTACGATTGTTTTGGCGTACATATCATGTACCTAGTGAGTGCATATAGTTCAAACGCAAGGTCAAATAAACGGCGACTGGACGGGGGTGTTGTTCATTTAATCAAAATCTACTGTCCAACAGTGGCTAAATGTAGAACTGGGGTGGACACTTGACGAAATTTGATAGATCTACCTCCATTAAAATAAGAAAGATAAGTACCTTGTCAGTCGCCCGCAGACCACGAACCCAGTAAAGTGTTCGAAACGTCGGAATGAAGTTAAAGTTAATTAATATACGCGAGTTTATCCGTTTTCCTAGTTTTATTTCTATAGGGTGTCTAATTAATCTGCATTCCATGCACAAATCTGATTTTCTAGCTCTTAAGTTCTGATAGTACATTTACTTGACCTATATGTGTCAAAACATAACTGTTATGTGATTGAAACGAAACTTGATATATGATTAAAACCAATTAATAAAAAAAGATATCTGTTGATTTCAAGCTAGAGAGGCATATATATAGCCAAAATCTTATCATTGGCCTTAAAAAAATCTGTGTTACTGTAGTAAAACTCACAGATTATATAATGAAGACTGATTATTATAAATAATAATTCGTGTTGTTTGTTCCATAATTTTATAAATATACAGGGTGGTCCAAACCTTGACGTCAAAAATTATCAGAATATACCCCATGTAGGACGCTAATTTTTTTGTCAGTGAATGCTTTATTTGTAGTAATACTTTTACAAAAAGAAACTAGTTAAAAAGCTCAATAGTTTTTTTTATTAATAAATTTCTTCATTCCAGAATTTCTCAAAAAAAAAATTTCTAAAATTCATAACTCGAAAACTACAAAAAATCGGCTAACATACATGGGGTATATTCTGATAGCTCATGACGTGAGGAATCTAAAAAAAATTTTTGACGTCAAGGTTTGGACCACCCTGTATAACATTTGTTTAGCTACATACTTGAAACCAGTAAGATTGATTGTACTAGTGCAAAACTGTGATTATTTAATTATAGGCCAGAAGTGAGGAAATTTTTGTTATTTTTTTCAGTTTCTGATAACTTTATAATGAATAAAAACATTTTTTTTTAGTTTGTGAAGTTATTATTTTCCAGTATATTAATTGTTTTATAAAGTGATTAAAATGTGTACAACGTGGTTAAATCTAGCCAACTCCCCTGGATAATACTGTCCACCGGGGTGGACACAGCCAATTTACATTTTTTTTAAAACAACTACAATTTGGAAATTGGGAAGAATACTGTTTCATGAATTCACATTTGTAGCCAAATAAATTATCTATCGATAGGTATAGGTCATAGTATATTTTGAATAAGTAATCCAGAGATATGGTCGTCCGAAAAAAGGGTGGTTAACTGATGAACAGGTCACCCTACAGATGGCCCTCCGAAGTTTTGGACCTGTCGTAAAATGAGCCACTTCTCGCACTAGCGCGTAAAAAAGGCATCATCTGTACTAAAAAGAGACATTTTCTCTTAAAATAGATGCAATCCGGCAATATTAATACGATATTTTCATATATCATCATCATCATCATCATCACATCAGCCGAAAGACGTCCACTGCTGAACATAGGCCTCCCCCAAAGATTGCCACAATGACCGGTCCTGCGCCACCCGCATCCAGTGGACTCCTGCGACCTTCACCAGGTCATCGGTCCACCTTGTGGGGGGCCTACCCACGCTACGTCTTCCGGTACGTGGCCGCCACTCAAGAACCTTCCCGCCCCAACGGCCATCGGTTCTACGCGCAATGTGCCCCGCCCACTGCCACTTGAGTTTAGCGATTCGGAGAGCAATTTCGGTTACTTTGGTTCTGCTGCGGATGGTCTCATTTTTAATCCGATCACGCAGAGAGACTCCTAGCATAGCCCTCTCCATTGCCCTTTGGGTGACTTTGAGCCTTCTTATGAGGCCCATTGTAAGCGGCCACGTTTCAGTACCGTATGTCATCACTGGCAACACACACTGATTAAAGACTTTCGTCTTCAAACACTGCGGAATATTGGACGAAAATATGTGTCGTAGCTTCCCGAACGCTGCCCAACCGAGTCGGATTCGACGATTGACCTCTTTCTCGAAGTTGGACCTACCTAACTGGATAGTTTGTCCTAGGTTCGTCTACAACTTCGAGTGTAAAGTCTCCGATTATTACGGGAGTTGGTGCTACATGGGAATTTGACATGATTTTCGTCTTATCCATGTTCATCCTAAGACCAACTCGCTCGGAGGCTTTACTGAGGTCAACGAGCATAGTACTCAAGTCCTCCAAGGTCTCAGCCAAGACTACTATATCGTCAGCGAATCGAAGGTGAGTGAGGTACTCGCCGTTTATGTTGATGCCCAGCCTTCTCCAGTCCAGAGTCTTAAAGACATCCTCCAGTGCAGCGGTAAACAGCTTAGGCGAGATGACATCTCCTTGCCTAACTCCCCGCTGCAGCAGAATAGGCTTCGAGCTCTGGTCTTGGAGTCGGACTGACATTGTGGCGCTCTCGTACAAACACTTCAACACCTCGATATAGCGGTAGTCGACTTGGCACCGTTGGAGAGACTGTAGTACTGCCCATGTTTCGATCGAATCGAAGGCTTTCTCGTAGTCCACAAACGCTAAACAGAGAGGCAGGTTATATTCTTCGGTCTTCTGTATAACCTGGCGAAGCGTATGGATGTGGTCTACGGTACTAAAGCCTCTTCGGAAACCGGCTTGTTCGGGAGGCTGGAAGTCATCAAGCCTGCGTGCAAGACGATTCGTAATGACTCTTGAAAACAGCTTATAGACATGGCTCAGAAGTGAGATGGGTCGGTAGTTCTTCAATAAAGCGTTGTCACCTTTTTTGAAGAACAGTACCACCACACCTCTGTTCCATGCCTTTGGCGTTCTCCCTTCCAGTAAGACGGAATTGAACAACTTCTGAAGGGCCGTAAGGATCGGTTTACCACCCGCCTTCAGAAGCTCAGCTGTAATTCCGTCCTCCCCAGGCGCCTTGTTATTTTTGAGCTGTTCAAGAGCCATTCTAATCTCGCACAGGCTGATGTCCGGGATGTCTTCTGTATAGTGTCGGGTCAGTCTAGCTCTGAGGTCTTCCGCTAGATCAACTTCGGGTCTGCTAGTTGACGTGTACAGCTGTCCATAAAAACCCTCTATCTCACTCAGCAGCTCAGATCTGGATGTGACGATTCTACCATCCTCAGTCTTTAATTTGGCGAGCTGGCTTTGCCCAACAGACAGATCCCTTGCAAAAACTTTAGAGCCCTTGTTCCGCTCGATGGCTTCTTCTATGCACTTGGTACGGAATTGGCGCATATCGCGTTTGAGGGACTTAGAGATCTGTCTGTTGAGCTGCCGGTATAAAGTCGCATCAACTGAGGATTGTAGAACCAGTTCACTCCTTTTTTCCATTAGTTTCTGAGTGGAGTCTGAGAGCTTTCTGGTCTTATTTGTCCGTTGGGCCTTAAAAAACTTAGACCCAGCGCTATGGACAGCTTCCACAAACCCGTCGTTGAATACGTCCACATCATCGCCTAGGCAATCGAAACGGTTTTGGAGTTCCAGCTGAAAGCTCTCGGGGTTTTGGAGATGGAGTGCAGGACGGAGCGTAGACTTCATCAGTCGCGAGCGTTCTAGCTTAGGACATATATTCAACGTGCCTCTTACCAGGCGGTGATCGCTTCCGGTTTTAACCGTACTGATCACAGAAACATCGTTGAATATATGTCTCTTCGTCGACATGATGAAGTCGATCTCGTTTTTAGTTACACCGTCGGGACTCATCCAAGTCCATTTTCTGTGCTCGCGTTTCTTAAAGAAGGAGTTCATCATGTAGAGTCCCTCCTTCTCCAAGAAACCAGCCAGCAGATGGCCCCGGTGGTTCCGACGTCCAACCCCAAATTGCCCCACCCTCAGCTCGTCACCATCTCTCTTGCCCAGTTTCGCGTTGAAGTCCCCCATAACAACGGTGAAGTAGGTTCTGGAGCTATGCATGGCTTTTGAGATATCATCATACATAGCCTCCACCTCGTCGTCGGAGTGTGTCGAAGTCGGCGCGTACACCTGTATGACCTTCAGCGAGTATCTCTCAGATACTCTGAGTATAAGGTACGCCACCCTAGCCGACACACTCTCGATCTTCACCACGTTGTTTACGAGGGACTTGTGGACGATGAACCCGACACCTCCCTGGGACTGTTGGTCGCCCTCCCGGAAATAGAGCAAGTTGCCGGACTTTAGGATTATCGTATCCTCGCCCTCTCTTCGGACTTCTGACAATCCCACAATGTCCCAACGCAACTTGCTCAATCCTTCCTCCAGTTCCACTAACTTTTCGTCGGTCCGCAGTGTACGTGTGTTGTACGTTGCCAGGGCCAGAGGTCGTCGGTGGTGGTAGCCGGATCTTTGCCGGAGATTCTTAGCACCCCTGACCCCGCTAGCACCCTGGCCGCTACCATAACCAGGGCACCGGGGGTCGCCGGAACCTCGGGGCCGCGGCCTTGTTTGTATCATCATGGGGGGGTAATTGCCATAATCGCCACGCTTGGCATGCGGGTTGGCGATCGCAGTGTCTCCACCGCACTTTAGGGATGCTGCTGCCCATCCCCCGGTGGTCTTGGTCGTAGTTTTCAGACATACCCGGGTCAAGTGTATGATCAGTAACACTTCAGTCCCTTAGTCGACTCCTACGACACCCACGGGAAGAGTTGGGGTGGTGACAAATGTATTCTTACTGCCGTCACCACACGGCATTTTCATATATACGAACTTCATAATCATATTTGGTAAATCCGCTGTTAAAATGTTCCCTTTCGTCGTGGGCACGTTTTATGAATATTGAATAGCATTTGTATTTCAGTGCTTATTTTTGTAAGATATAAGTTATTTATGTATATTATTTTATTATTCATAACAATTATTTATGCGTAATTACTAGTTAGAGTTTTCACAGACCCAACCTGACCCAATATCACTGCAAAATGGAACATAATTTATTAATTCAAAGATACCATAATATAATAATACTATAATATAATTACAATCTGCAGAACATAGGTCACTACCTATACCAATCGTCATTAGGATTTAAAAAAAATGTAAACAAATATGGCTGATTTTCCATAGCATTCGTCTTTGACACATAATGAAATATGTTCGCAGATAAATTTTTACGTTAGTATTAATAAAGCTCAATATTTTCAATTAAAAATGTATAGATGAGTTCAGCAATATCTAGTATATAGTTGTATG
>JALPQI010020057.1:0-20350 GCA_025490895.1 Thaumatotibia leucotreta
TATATTTTACCGCTTTCATTTTCTCTCTGCTCTGTCTTTAATGGTCAGATAGGAGTGTTGCTATTTGTACAAGGTTCTAAGTTCTGAACAAACCTTTGTCAGCACTTTGCACTTGAAATACAAACATTAAAATGATTGGATTTACAAGCAAAGCAAAACAACTGACATAAACCCTGCTAATAAATGTATTAGCTATTTTTGTAGAACAAATAAAGTTGTTTCATTAACTAATTTGTGTTTTTAGTACTAAATGTCATAAATGTACCAAATAAGAATACTTTTGGACTCTTTATTTAGTACATTAATCATAGTTATAATTTACCAATTAACCCATCAGAGTAATATTCTTTTGACATACCCTACAATCTAAGATAAATAAACTATTTTAAAGGGTTTCCTCTACCAACCTGATTTGACGGCGATGCATCCTTCTCCTCCGTAGGCTCCATGGTCCGCTTACTATTCACTTTCACTTATAAACACTAAGTTTCAACGCTTTGTTGATATTTTGATAAACAATATTAGGGGATACGTTTCACATGTACATATTTTATGATAACTTATAGACATATTTTATAATAAGTTTATTCGGAATTGGAGTTTAAAACCTTTAAACTAGGATAATGGATCAAAATAACATAAACGTGAGCCATTACTGAATCAAAATTATAAATTGTTGTTCGTAATCATGGGATTGGATGGCTATAGGCTATAGGACCAAACGACCTGTCAATGTCACTGTCAGCGATTACTTGACAGCTCTTGTCTGTTTAAGACAATGTTATGAATGCTGTTTATGGTTTCACACTTAATTCGACTACCTCCAAAATATTGCACTGTTAGTTTTTTTAACCGACGTCAAAAAAGGAGGACGTTCTCAATTCGACTGATTTTTTTTTTTGTTGTATGTATGTTACCCGATATCTCCGAGAATAGTGAACCGATTTTAAAATTTATTTTTGTGATCGAACGTGTAGGTATTACCCCGAGATGGTCCCGTTGGCACCAAGTTGCGGTCTGATGATGGGATCTTGGAGAAATCGAGGGATCTCTTCAATTGTTATAGGTACATGTATGGCGCTTTTGGTAATTTTCATTCATTTACAAGAATTTGCATTCAGAAAGTAGGATTTGAGGAAACCAATGATGGAAACAAATCGGGAATCTTGGAGAAACCGGTTGAAGTCGGTTTATTAAATTTTTAATTTGTTATTTCATCTAGTGCTATTATATTATTTTCCTAACTAGTGCGCAAAAACGAACTTTGCGCGCGGAAATTTCTCTTTTTGACGCACTTGTTATGAAAAAAATCATCGCTTACACGTGCAAAAACTTTTTTTTAACTCGGATGATTATCGCCCTCGTTTCACTCGGGCTCAAACTTTCACCCTCGCCGAAAAAAAGTTTTCCCTCACTAGTTAGGAAATGTGCTATTTTAGTACAGATGGTGCCTTTTTTAGGCCCTAGTGCGAGAAGTGGGTCATTTTAGGCCAGCTCCAAAACTTCGGAGGGCCATCTGTACTAAAAAACGTCGTACGAGACATGTCCAAAAAGGAAATTCGTAACTCGTGTCGATTTAAAACGATCCCTTTGTGTGGTTGTGTTTTAAGACATCTCCACTCGTTTCGAATTTCATGTTTTTTGCACTTGTGTCGTAATGTACTGTTAAATTGACTGAACCTTGTTCCAAGCCTACAAATTAGGCTTGGAACAAGTTTAGTACCTAACTTAATATATTTTTAGGTAAAATTTGTCTAATATGTGGGTGGAGATTAGGCGTTTTTATTTCGTCATTATCGTCTTGGCAAGTATTGTTACAAGAGAAACGTAATTCAGCACCAAGTCTAGCGTAATCAATGTTGTTGCTATTCGTCCTTTCGTTTCAGTAATAATCGTGAGACGAAAATGACAAATTCGAGCGGTTAAAACGCTTCTCGGAGAATCACCGATGTATAGGTACGATACGTAGGTTGCCCTGAAAGTTTCGGGAATCGGAAAAAATACGCATTTTAATGAAATAAAAGTACTTTTGTTGTTTTTCAAAGTATTCTCCTTTGTGTTTAATAGACAAATTTTACCTAAAAATAAAATTTAAATTAAGTTACTAACCTTGTTCCAAGCCTACAAATTGAGATGGCGACATCTGTTTCATGCTGGCAACACCACAGTTCCTATGACATTAGGCACAATTCCCCCCCTTTTTGTAACGGTTTCGAATCCAGCTGGCAGGCTGCGGGCCAATGCTCAGACCATTGGATTCTCAATTTGAATATCCTGACCTACCGTCCGATGAGGCTAGTGGACGGTAGGTAGGCAGCCACTGTGTACAGACAGGTGGCAGTATAAAGCTACTGTGGGTAGACAGGTAGCAATATTTTGGTGATTATGTAAACATACAGCTTTCAGCTGTAGGTGGCTATGTTTACAGATATTTCCACTGATTACACTGAAAAGATAAGCTTAAAACTATACCCTATTGCTGAAATAAAAGCCTTATTAGAGTTATTAGATACTATACCTTGGTTTCTGCTGAAATATTTGCATGATGCTATGTGTATGTGCATGAAATTAATCGTGTGAATCAGAGTATTAAATTTGAATACAAAGCCAGCAGACAGCAATTAAATTAGGCTTGGAACAAGGTTAGTAACTTAATATAAATTTTATTTTTAGGTAAAATTTGTCTATTAAGTTGACTGAACCTTGTTCCAAGCCTACAAATTGAGAAGTGTTTGATATCGACTGCTGGATGAGTGAGGAATTGTGAGAAGATAACGCCAATGTGAACAAAAAATAAATGACTGAACAGAATCATAAGAAAACGTATATTGGATTATCAATATATTAATTACTACTGATATAGCTAAACATTTTGCAAACAGATTGTTTCATTAAATCTTATTGATTTTTTCTATATAAATATACATTAGTAAACAAGTATCTATGAATTATATGGTCTTAAAACATTTATCTAAAGGGTTTGAATTATGGTTTTCAGTACAAATTGTTTTCTTATAAAACTTGTGAAAAGTATTAGCACTCTGCCAGTTGCCTCTTTCTAATATATCATTAATATTATGATTATCAAGCCAGCCTGACGAAGCAACCGCGGAACGAACACTGCCCGCTGTACTGTTAATGTTAGCATCTTTAAGAACTGATTTTATCCATCCACCAATAATGGTTCGTGAAGCTGGCTTTACATGTCCACATGTGGAAATGAATAAT
Organism: Thaumatotibia leucotreta; assembly: GCA_025490895.1. Lineage (NCBI taxonomy): Eukaryota > Metazoa > Arthropoda > Insecta > Lepidoptera > Tortricidae > Thaumatotibia > Thaumatotibia leucotreta. The sequence continues at coordinate 3,229 of JALPQI010020057.1, forward strand.
TTTTCAATATTCCCTCTTCGGTTCTGAGACAAGGAGATCAATAATTTGATCCAATACACAGGGTCAATATTTTTATTTAAATCACATTTTAATAATTTCCAACCAGATTGTCTGCGCGATACGCTGTCTGTCTTGGAACCGAACTCGGGCCAAAATATGACATAATCAGATTCTATCCTACAGCTAGATTTATTTATATTTAATAACGTTAGGTCATGAACACGTCGTCCAGAACACAGTAATAAAAGAATTGCACATCTCTTAGATACTTCAAATAAATTGGATTGGGATGGTTCATTATTTTCTAAGTACGAGCACAACTCCTTAACGTCCCAAATACTCCTATCCTTAAGGGGCGTAGATCTACTTAGAGCTATAGCTTTCAAAGCCTGGCGGACAATTATATGGGCGCTAAGAGGTGGACCTGACGGTAAAGGACAAAAAGTTGAAACTACAGACTTGTGTAAGCAAATTGTGCTATACGATAACTTTTCAACTAGATGCAAGTCTGTGAGAAATCTTGCCAAATCTTGCGGTTGGGGGCTATCTTTATTAGTTTTATTATTACAACACCATTTACACCACCTTAGCCATGCTGGCTTATAAGACGCTAACGAAGACTGCCGCCAACCGCTAGCAAGTAAATCTTTTTGTTTATCGGTCCATGTCCCTAGCAGGGTGGCCCACCCCGTATCAGCCAGACTTCCAAAACCATCCGCTTGACATCGACCGGAGGTCTTTGAGTTTGAACATCTACTAACCGGTTCTGCAGATCTCGAATCTCGGTTGGAGGAGCCAGAGATCGATTCTTGAGATCGCTGCGCCAAAATACCTTCTCCCAGTTCGGTACAATCATGAGATACATACCTTTTGCGTTGTTTAGATGACTGAGAACCCTCGGGATTAGGCATGGAGGAGGAAAAATCCAAGCCAGGAGATATACCCACCTCTGACTGAACGCATCGACGAAGGCCGCGTCTGGATCCGTCTGATCCAGACTCGCATATACCGGTACCACGTGGGCTCTCTTCGATGCGAATAGGTCGATTTGAGGAGTTCCCCAAACCTGGAATATGCGGTTGGTCGCTTGAGGTAGAAGGTGCCACTCTGACTGACCGCGAAGCCGCGAGAGTCTGTCGGCCTCCGTGTTGTATCTGCCGGGAATGAATTGGATTGTCATGTGAATGTGATACCGGTCCAACGCATCCAGCACCTGATATGTCATCTCCATCATTTGTTGAGACCTCGTACCGCCTTCGTTGCGCAAGTAAGACACAACTGTCCGATTGTCCGACATAATCATCAACGACGATTGTGTCAGTAAGTGGCGCTGAGAGATTATTACCTTTTGCACTGCCATCATTTCCTGGAGATTGGAATGCTGATAAGCCTCCTCCTGCGTCCATTGACCAGCCAACGGCGTGCTGTTTAGCAGGGCGCCCCAACCCTGACCGGAAGCATCCGTTGTCAAGAAGAATTGAGGCACTGGAGGGTGGAGGGAAGACTTGAAAATTACGTGATCGATCCACCAATTCAGCTCTGCATATAGGGTGGGAGGCAGACTTACCTTCACTCTTGGGCTGACATGTAGCGACAGGTTGCAGAACGCCAGTAATTGCCTGCTGTTCAAACGACCTCTTGGAACAACGAAGCTCGCAAAGTTCACAAGGCCCAGCAAAGATTGGAGCTGCTTTAACGAAGCGCACTTGCGATCTAACAACGTCCGGCATTTTTGTAAGACATTCTGTACCTTTTCCTCTGGTAGGGACTTCAGGTTGGTCCAAGGATCCCACTGAATACCCAAGAACTCCATTGACCGTTGGGGATTCAAAACAGACTTGTCGTAATTTATTGTCAGCCCTAGATCCTCGAGGATCCGTAGGGTGAGATTTACTTGTTGTTTGAGCAATATCAGGCTCTGGCACGCAAGAAGAAAGTCGTCCAAGTACACGATGACTCTGATACCGCGAGACCTTAATACTTCCGCAATCCAATTGGTGACCAGAGCAAAGGTTCTCGGAGATGACGAAAGGCCGAATGGAAGGGAGGTTACTTGCCACATCCGTTGCTGAAAAATTATCCTCAGAAATCTTCGGTGTGAAGCACAGACTGGGATGTGAAAGTATGCATTGTGAAGATCCAGTTTGACTAACCAATCGCACTGTTGAAGAAAGTCTGGAACCCTGTACATGTTGATGAGATGGAACTTTGCTACATACACGTATTTGTTGAGTTGTCTCAGGTTGAAGACTGGACGTACGCTTCCTCCTTTCTTCGGGACCAAAAACATGGGCGAAACGAAACTTGGGGTCAGCGGGGCTGGCTCTAGTACCCCCTGTTCTATCATATTCTTTATTTGGATGACCATCTCCCGACTTACTTTTGTGGATAATTTTGACGAAAGTCTGGAGGGGTGGACTAGAGGCGGCTTCTTGACAAAGGGTATTCGATACCCAGATATGATTTTGATTACGTAGTCTGGAGCCCCTAGAGCCCTCCATTGATCCAAAAATTTTACCAGTTGCCCCGCTTGGAAGTTGTGATAGTCAGTCGTGCCTCCTGCGAGATCGCCTACCTTGTTTATTCCTGTAGAATTTCTCACCTTGTGGGTTGGGTCGAAACGACCCAGCTTTACGCTTTCTATCCCGAGGGGCAGAAGCGGGGGCAGCAGTAACAGAAGGGCCAGAATATACACGGAAACTAGAGTAGTCTGCATTCTTATTTTGCTCGGACTGTGAGGCTCTTTGCGCAAGAGCTCGTTTGGTAGCAGCTCCTTGCGCAGGAGTGCGTGTAAATACCTTATCGATACCACCATTCTTTGTTATGCAGTCCGAAAACCGTTTATCATCAAAGAGATGCTCCTGTGTTGGTGGGATCCTTCGCAGATACTCCTTCAAGTACCGATCCTTGACAAAATTCAACACCACATCTCTACGTTGCTGAATAATGTCTGCGCGACGGCCACAAACCATCTGCAAGAGGTCCAAGTGAATACGAGAATACTCACCTTCGGAAAATACTTCATTGATTTTGCCCGCTACTGCTTCCACCGTACACTCTGGTTGTGAGCTTAACCAAGTCACGAAGGTTTCAAAGCCAGCCTTCAATTTTTCGTTTTGTATGATGAGTGCATGTGAAACGGCGGCAAGAGTCTTTTCCGTAACGGCGAGGGCCCGGTTACGATCAAAAGATTTTATCATGTCATTGCTCTCTAGCTCAGTAAAGCCAGGAGACGACACGTAAGTATTCTGAGCATCTATGTAACGTACCTGGGACCAGTTGTTCGAATTGAAATGCTGCAATTTGTCCAATATCTCACTATGCTCCTTTGAGGTTATGGCGCCCGACGACTTGAGGGTAGTTTCAAGCTTGAAACTAATATTTTTTGCAGTCTCCGTCGCCGGAGCTGATGGAACCGAAGTTTCCGGCTTCTCCAGGTCGTCAGGCGAATAAATGGATAATACGTCAGAATCACTGGAGTACTCTCTTGGGTGAGAACTAAAATTGCGACTCAAAGTGCTTACCTCATGAGCCAATTTGGACACTACGTCCTCTAACCTGGCCATCCGCTCGTGCTCAGTTGATGTGCCCGTGTCATTTGGAGGATCCATTTAGGAACTGAATGAAGCTTTAGAAAAAATAACGGTTTTTTCTAATAATAGGTGTTTCCTCAGCCAGAAACAAAACGCCAATGGTCTGAGCATTGGCCCGCAGCCTGCCAGCTGGATTCGAAACCGTTACAAAAAGGGGGGGAATTGTGCCTAATGTCATAGGAACTGTGGTGTTGCCAGCATGAAACAGATGTCGCCATCTCAATTTGTAGGCTTGGAACAAGGTTCAGTCAACTTAATACACTTTTTCATTCTCTGAAACCAGTTTTTAAAACAGTTATTGAAGTCTGAAGTGGGGGTTGACAAAATGGCCATTTTATAAGCGTCGACTGCTTCTTCCGCGGTCTGAAAACGCTGACCACGCAACCGATTCTTTATTTTCGGGAAAGTAAAAAAATCGTTGGGACTTAGGTCGGGGCTGTACGGAGGATGGTCCAGTAATTCGACGTTTTCGCCCTTCAGATAGTCGTCTGTTTTCTGAGCGGTGTGAGGGCTGGCATTATCATGGTGTAGTATAATACGGCGGTTAGGGTTAGTTTTTCGCAGTTCAGCAAAAACAATCGGTAAACAAACGCCTATATACCAATCGGCATTGACAGTTCTTCGATCTTCAAGAGCGATAGTCGCCACGTGACCCGATTTGGAGACAAACGTGGCTACCATTTTTTTGATCGTGCTGCGAGAACGAACAACTTTTGTCGGCTTCGGTTCGTCTTCGTAAACCCAAACTCGAGATTGGTTTTTCGATTCAGGCTCATATGCGTAAATCCATGATTCGTCACCTGACACAATACTAAAAACGGCATTTGAGCTTCCTCCATTAAATCTTTTTAAAGTTTTGCGGCACCAATTGACACGTACCGTTTTCTGGTCGTCAGATAACAAGTGAGGAATCCACCGGGAAAATAACTTCCACACGCCCAACTCTTGTTGTAAAATAACTTGTACCTGACTCATTCCAATGCCTAAAGTCTCCTGAATCTCCCGATATGTAACATGCCTATCTTCCTTTATCAGTTGGCGAACAACATCGATGTTTTGATCGGTAACGGCCGTTTTCGGTCGACCCTCACGTACGTCATCCGCAAGAGACACACGGCCACGTTGGAATTCCGAATACCACCTGTATATGGTCGTCTTTGAAGGTGCTTCACTACTAAAAGCAATAGTTAATCGGTCTCCACATCGTTGTTGTGTTAATCCACTTTTAAAGTCATAATAAATCATTGCTCTAAAACTTTCGCGGGACAGCTCCATTTTCACCAGCGACTCAACGACTTTAAAAAACAATTGAAAATCGGACATTGTTTTTTTTTTCTAAGTGGCCAGTGTTTTCGAATAATGAGACTATGCTTGTAAGAAAGAGGTATAACACATGTCAAATATACGTTCCTAAGTATTAAATTCCCGAAATTTTCAGGGCATCCTACGTACACCTATTATGTCCTCGCTTGGTACCCACATCACAAGCCTTAATTGAGCTTACCGTGGTACAAGGTCTATTTGTGTAACCTGTCCCAAGATATTTATTATTTCTACTCGCCGTTAAGATTATGCTTACAAAATTTTTGATAAAAGATTGATGATGGGCAGCAGTGTCATCATAGTGGACACATTACTGCGATCGCCAATCCGCTTGCCCAGCGTAGTGGTTATGGGCATTTGCCTCCTAATGCGCCTATACGCATAGTTAATAGGAGAGGCCTACGTCCAGCAGTGAACTGTCATAGGCTGATGATGAATACAAAATTATAATCAGACATTAACGTCGAGTTCGCAACTCAACTATATTGAACTCATATCATAAGCCAACGCTGTAGGCAACTGAAATAAATTTGACCAATCACGTGCCAGAAAAAAGACATCAACGGGCGGCCACCTCAGGATCTGAACTTCGTTTCAGCGAATTTATTTCATTGTTTATATTAATTTACTTATTTATATTGACTCGTAGAAAAAGTATTGTACACAATAGTGTTATAATCAAGCTTTTGAATCTCTTACCTTACTAAGGCCACTCAGCAAGCCTCGTGGCCTAAACACGGCACTCGACTGAAAAGCTCAATTATAACACGATTGTGTAAAATACTATATCCTATTACTGCAAATACCAGCTATCACCACAAATCAGCTTTTGGCAGAATTAATTTAATTAATATGATAATTAAATTCATTATTGAATAACATAATACGTGCATACACGGTGCCTCGCGAGGAACCCACATAATTTTAATGCTGAATTCCTGAGCATATTTAGAGTATTTAATGTTACATAAAATTTCCTGGATTCAGCTTGGTTCCAAAGATAATTAACCTTTTTTCGGAAAAAGTTTTTCGACGTAACTCGTCATAAAACTTATTTTTGATTACAATGCTGCCACAATGTGTTCTAATATTACCACACCTTTTGCCTGACAATCAAAAAATAAGAATAGTTTTGACGAAAAAACCTGTCCCTAAAAAAAACATTTAAAAAATTAGTTTTAACAAATTGTTGTTATGATAAAAAGTATTGGAAATGTTAAAAAGTATTCAAAAAGTCTAAAAAAAATCGAAAAAAAAAATATTTTTTGTGGAATTTGACATTTGGTCTCATAATATTTTTTGTTTATTTTGATGTCTAGAACGCATAGTTAAAATTATGTGGTTTCCTCGCGAGGCACCGTGTATAGCTAGTATTTGCAGTAATAGGACTATAATATTATGCATGCTCAGCGTGGCGATTATGGACATACGCATAGATCGGAGAGGCCTACGTCCAGCAGTGAACTGAGATAGGCTAATATGTGTCTGTAAACATGGTAGATTTATTTATTTATTTAAACTTTATTGCACAATAGTAAAACTTAATGTACAAAAGGCGAACTTAATGCCATGAGGTCTACCAGTCAACCTTAAGCAGAGGAATTGTGGGGAATTTAGAGAAGAAATAACTATATCGTAAGTTTTCAATAAAACAAAATGAATCATTGTCTACGCAAGTTTAATTACACGATGGATACAGTCATGTCCGTGAACAATAATTTAGATATTCTTAAGTAGTTTTTGTTTTCGATTAATAATGTCTCATTTAGATAGAAATTAATTGATGAGAGCATTAAATTGCATATATTTGAATTTTCTCTCTGTACAGTCATCATTTGACCGATCGATAACGACATTTTGTATGAAAGATTATAGTAAAAGTTGTTCAGTATAACCTACCAAATCACCCCGTTCAAGGTTTTCAGTGGAACACCCTGTATAGTTGCCAAATTCTAAGAATGATCTTTTGACAGTTATAGATTAAACCTTATTAGGGTAAGACTCACCATTTTCCCGATAGTCTTATGTATAAGGTTCTCAGAAACATGTGCGTAGTAACTAAGTAAACGTGACTTTAACAGTTTAATTATATTTTAGTTGTATTATGTCTCCCGTTAGTTCATATTCAATTATTTTAGTACCTATATTTAAATTACACTTATAAATCACACAGCTAAACGTAAAAATAAATCTTCTTTGGATATATTAGTTTATACTTATAGGTAATACAAACACGTATTTTTTTACTCAATCTAGTACACATATACTAAAAATCCATAAGGTACAATAACACCCTAAGTAATTAGATTTTTTAAATACTCCAATAGTAATATCTAAACGTCACCTCTCATTATAAGGAGTAAAATTAAACTAAAATTCTAAATAAACGAAATTATCTATTGAACATGTTAACTAAAATATTAAAGACTATATTTTTTAAATAAAAATAAAGTTGCCATAATGGCACTTATACTTACTATTGGAGTATTTCAAAACGTCCACATTATGTAACTAATACTACTTATTTTATTTAGACTATTATAACTGAATAATACGCCTTGTTATTCTAATAATATAAATCTTTCTATGTGTGTGGAAATTGATGATGGGCAGCGTCATAGTGGACACATTACTGCGATCGCCAACCCGCTTGCCCAGCGTGGCGATTATGGACATTATCTCCTAATGCGTCCATACACATAGGTAATGGGACAGGCCTACGTCCAGCAGTGGACTGAGATAGGCTGATGATGATGATTAATGAAATGATTGAACGCGTAAAAAAAATAGTACGTTTACAAACATATAATAAACAATACATTAACTAAAACTAATAAATGTTCTAATATTTTACGTCATATTTTGAATATGTTGATTTTTGATGAACATAAAATCAAAATAAAAACAGAAAAATAAAGAATTTAGCTTAAAGTCAGTCAGGTTGTACGTTGGGCTCTAATGATATGTATACGATTTTGAACCTTGTGCCATTGACATACGTTCCGAAATGTATACATATTATTAGACGTCACTGTACAATCACCATCAGATATATCGTAGCGTCCGAAGTGCTCAAAAATATCTGAACACGCCTTTATCTTTATGACAAAATAACTAACTACTAAAATAGACCAAAATCGTATGACGTGATTAATGGACAAGCCCTTAGGTTGTTGAGATAATTATATAACTTACAGGTAAATATTAATAAGAACACATTTATTTTCCTAATACTTGACATATGAGAGTCTGTTGTCGTGAGGGTAGTGGGTTCAATCCTCGTCACTGAGGTCGATGACCTCGTCCGCGTACAGAGAGGGGGGCGGTGGGGTGTGGGCGACGATGGGCTGTGAACAAATTGTTATACATACATTATTTGTTATATACAATAGGTGCCTGCATGCAACCCGCATAATGATCACCAATGAGCGGAATTTTCATAGCGAAAATCTAACTGCCAAAGGGATTGACTAAACTATTTTATCGACTTATCGATGCTAAAAAAATATTCCATAGCATGTGACCTTTTTTTTTAAGTAACTAACATTTCGATATTAAAATAAATCATGTTTGACTTCAACACTTATATTGACATCGTATGTGCTCACAAACTATCACTTATGAAAACTTAAGTGACATAAATAGCATATGTGACGCTGTCATGATTTATATTTTAAAGATAAACGGGTCTACGCTATTAAGATCCGTTTGTCTTTAAAATATGAGTGATAGTCGTGAAAGTTTAAATCAATATGCTATCATGATTTATTTTAAAATCGAAATTCAAGTTACTTATCTAATATAATGTAATATAATCATTACTGTATTGTATATAGGTACTTGCTAATGCTAACCGACTCAGTGTGGGTCCCAAGATACAGGCTCAGCCAAGTTGGGGCCCACTGGATAACGCTTGAAAAATGTAACCATGTGCTTACGTTTAAATCAATTATTTGTTTTTGTAAGAGGTCAAATGTCACAGAATAATATTTTAGTTGGTAATGGATTATTCCTTAACATCGATAAGTCGATAAAATAGTTTGGTCAACCCCTCTGACAGTTAGATTTTCGCTATGAAAATTCCGCTCCTTGTTGATCGCATACATCTTAAGGCCTTATCACACTTGCGATTTACAAGCGATTTGAAAGCGAAGCGTACGCGCGGCGTGTTCGTCGCGTGCCCGTTACGAATTCGAACCAGTGACGAAGGTAGACACCCGAGCTCTCAGCCCACCAGTGGCATATACCACAAAACTTTACAAGCGTACTATTCTACAAAATTGTATAAATTCCCATACAAAAAGTTGTCAATTTTGTAGAATTGTACGCTTGTAAAGTTTTATGGTATAGGGGCCTGATGGAAAGCAGGAACTGAGGCCCATGGACATAGTGACCAAATCGCCTATGCGCTGCCTACTGAGCACTTAGATGGATTGCCTCTATGCCAGTAATTACACCGGCTATCTTACCCCCAAACCGAAACACAGTACTAACTATTTAGCGGCAGGTTAACGGGTAAGACGGTGGTAGCTATCCGGGCGGACCCTGCACGAGGTACTACCACCAGCAAAAATTTCAAAGTTAAAAATTTATGTTAATTTTAGTGCTATTTAACTGTATTTTAAAGGTGATTCAAAAGAATGTAACCATGGTAACGAGTGACATAATATTTTTTTTTTGCTTGTAATACAGGGCGTAAAACGACAGAAAAGGTGAAAAACTACGAACAAATAAAACATGGAAGCCGCACGCCATACTAAATTGCCTTTAAAAAACGGTTCACAATTTTAGTTGACAAGTGTCACCCCCTCTTTAATGCATCACGGTAATGAATTTCAATATCAACCTATAAAAACTAAACCGCCATATAAAAATAGTTGTAATTGGTTCATTAAAGTTTTAATTGGGTATATTCTATAAACATTTGTTGCGCCGAAATATGCGCGGTGTTAAGAAAAGCGCTATGTCCTGCTCATCTTGGCACAAATGAACAATTGTTTTTAGGGGCATTTTTGAGCTGGCGTTTGACGTCCATGTTATATATGGTCGCAGGTGAAAACATTAAATAAAAATATTATCCATACTTGCGTCTGAATAGTCTTGGTTGCTATAATATTGAGCAACGAAGATTGCGCATCGTTCTGTTCGGCCGAACCAATTTGTTGGACACCTTGCTCGCCAACATGTTCGCCAGCTTGTTCGTCAACTTCGTCGGGCGAGTCTTCCATAGGTTCGTCGGAGTCTTGTATTTGTATATACTCTTGTTGGTTTTCGATATCCTGAGATACAGATGGTATTAGGCACTGGTCTTACCGTGAGCTACTAAGCTATGAACTACACGGTGTAACGTCAGCATTCCGAAAGATTTTAATGCTGGATTCCGGACCATATTTAGAGTCTTTAATGTTACATAAAATTTCCTGGATTCGGCTTGGTTTCAGAGATAATCAACCTTTTTTCGAAATAAGTTTTTCGACGTAACTCGTCATTTAACTTCTTTTGGATTACAATGCCACCACAATGTGTTCTAATATTACCACACCTTTTGCCTGACAATCAAAAAATACGAATAGACTTGACGAAATAACCTCTACCTAAAAAAACAATTGAAATAAATAATTTAAACAAATTGTTGTTATGATAAAAAGTACTGGAAATGTTAAAAAGTATTCAAATCGGCCTAAAAAAAAGAAAAAAATTTTTTTTGGTGGAATTGACATTAGGTCTCATAATACTTTTTGTTTATTTTGATGTCTAGAATGCATAGTTAAAATCTTTCGCAATGCTCGCATAACACCGTGTATAAACACAAACAAAAGATGTGCACATCCGTGTAAATAAAAGAGACACGGCGTTACTCGCCCGGCGGTGATAGCTGATAGCTGGGCGAGTATCGCCGTGTCTCTTTTATTTACACGGGAGTGAGTATCTTTTGTTCGTGTTTATAGGCATGTTAGGTATTTTGAGAAAGTGATGTTTTGGTTTTAAGTTAATTTGGCTTTTAAACATTTTGGGAATACGGCAATTTGAGCAGTAGGTTTAACCCTTAAATGCATGACCTTGACAACGATTTATTGAAATTTGAATTCTGACATGTTGTCAATAGGGTCGAAAGTATATGATGCATATCGAGGGTTGCCTGGTGAAACCCGATAAGTGACAAAAAGTGAGATTTTAAAGTAAAAACAGTTTTAGGATGATTCAGTATCGGTCAATCTAATGGTAATATCAGATAAGCTGATTTTACATGTATCACGGAAATATGCCGAGTAAATAACCCAATAAGTACTTGATTTCAACTATTAATTCAGAACTAAATACTACAAGTACATTTAAGACTTCATTTTTATTTATTACTTAATGGAAGAACCACATAATGTACATTTATTGGTATTTAGTGCCGAGATATTTACACCTAATCAAACTAAACACACAATGTAGAACCAGTTACTGTTACTTACCCGGTTTCACCTCATTACGATTGCAAACTTTAAAGGATTTTATTACGAATTAGAATACGTTAAAAGCATTTCTTGGATTCTACTTTTACGATATCATTTATTGCACATACAAATGTATTCAAAGAGAACCCAACAAATAAACTTATAGTACTTTTTTGAAACAATTCTCTAATAAAATATTATGTTAAGTCCAGTAATCGGATTTTCGCAAGAGGCCTTTAACAATTTTTTTTTAAATATGTCCGGGGATGAACCCTATAAGGTTTTCGACGGCCCCATGGTCCTGCGCCGCTTTGATAAGTAGCGACACGAACGCAAGCGCACCGCCGCGACGTTGCATATTTAATTGAAAATAGCTGTTCAAAAGGGGTGTATTGTATTAAAGAAGGTTGTGAATGATTGTGTTCAAAGTTGTGTGATGGGTGACCGAGGCAGAAAATTAATGCAACTACCTAGCTTGCAGTAATAAGCTGGAAACAGGTAATCTACTTTCCTAACCTAGAATAAACGTAGAATTGTCATATTTTACACACCGTGTTTATAGTAATGAGTTCAAGAAACAATTAATCTAAGCTTTTGTACCTACCTAACCGTTACCATGAAAAGCATTGTTGTTGTTTTATTGAACTTATCGGTTTTTAGCACTGACTATGAAAAGCGTTGTTGTTGTTTTATTTAATCTTATCGGGTTTTAGCACTGACTATAAAAATAATTGTTGTTGTTTTATGCGAACTTATCGGGTTTTAGCACTGACGATTAATGAGACTTCGCGACTTTGAGTGATTCTTACGATAAAAATAATAAAAAGGTAGTTGTGATTAGTACTTCTGATTAAATCATATTGATAAATTTTTACGGTTCAGCGGGGCAAAGTGCTTCTATGAACAGTTTGTCTATGACTAGACCTAGTGTTTCCAAGGCAATTGAAAAAAAATGTAAGCTGTTATATGCAAAACAATGAAGATGGTAAGTTTCCATGGTTTTGAAGATCCGCACATTGTTTTACGTTACTACCTATTGTGTTTGTGGTACTCATACTCATACTTTAATTAAAAAAAAAAAATTCAGAAAATGACTCAAATGCGCTATATTGTCAACGACAATAATAGCATGTCAGACTCAAGTAAGTCTTTTGTGGATTATTAAAAAAACTGTTATTAGGATCGCTCTGTAACTTAATTTATTATGCTTACATTTTTTCCAGATGATGAAACTGACTTATTTGGCAGTGACTATTCGGATGAAGATCCTAAATATGTGCCACATCCTAAGGACTTTCGCAATTTTGATGAATCGCAAATTGATATCGCCGCCCAAATGCACAATAATAATAGTAAGAAGACTCAAGTAAATCTTTTACAGTTTACGTAAAAATAATGTTATGAGGATAAAGTTACTTATACGGGTAATTTATTCTGCTTTCGTTTTTTTCAGATAATTAAACTGAAGATCCTACTTAAGACTATTTTACCAAAACAAATAGATTTTGACTCAGATTTTACTACTGAAAGTCTAAATGTTACATCCAAACAGGAAGATTTTTTTTATGGTGCTGATTGATGAAGATTTACATCGACTTTGGATTGCTGTAGAAGATGACCATTCAGCGGGAGCTCCTTCTGATACAGATTCAGAGAACGATGCACCTCAGCGAAATGACTCTGGCCATGACATTATTATTCCTGAAAGTCCCAGTCCAAGGAAACATCAGGAACGTTCCTTGCCGACACTTGACAATGTTAGTCTTTCTGGTCAAGGTGAATGTATAGAAAGAGCTTCTTCTTACGGTTCAGATTCCGAAGACGATACATTAAAAGTATTAGAACCAACTGACTCTAGCCACAATGACGGCATGATCCGTGAACGTTCCGGTGCTTGTTCACAAGTAGAAGACACTGTTATCTTAATTTTAGACAATGTTTTAGATAAAGTTTGGGATTGTGTCAAACCCCTGAAGCGACGTAAGCAAGCTAAGCTATCTGAATGGAAAGTAGATATCGCTAAAAAGCGAAAAATGGAAGGGCTACCTTATGTAACCCAAGGCGTTAAGCGTCCTGCTAAAGTTCCAAAGCCTCCTTGGAACCTCCTCGATCCTTGAAGCCTCCTTTGGAACTTTAGCAGCTTTCGCTTTTTAGCGATATTTACTTTCCATTCAGATAGCTTAGCTTGCTTACGTCGCTTCAGGGGTTTGACACAATCCCAAACTTTATCTAAAACATTGTCTAAAATTAAGATAACAGTGTCTTCTACTTGCGAACAAGCACCGGAACGTTCACGGATCATGCCCTCATTGTGGCTAGAGTCAGTTGGTTCTAATACTTTTAATGTATCGTCTTCGGAATCTGAAACGTAAGAAGAAGCTCTTTCTATACATTCACCTTGACCAGAAAGACTAACATTGTCAAGTATCAGCAAGGAAAGTTCCTGATGTTTCCTTGGACTGGGACTTTCAGGAATAATAATGTCATGGCCAGAATCATTTCGCTGAGGTGCATCGATCTCTGAATCTGTATCAGGAACACAAGGAACTCCCGCTGAATGGTCATCTTCTACAGCAATCCAAACTCGATCTAAAACTTTATCAATCAGCTCCATAAAAAATCTTCCTGTTTGAATGAAACATTTGGACTTTCAGTAGTAAAATCTGAGTTAAAATCTATTTGTTTTGGTAAAATAGTCGTAAGTACGATCTTTCGTTAAATCATCTGAAAAAAACGAAAGCAGAATAAATTACCTATTTAAGTAACTTTATCCTAATAACATTATTTTTAAGTAATCTGTAAAAGACTTACTTGAGTCTTCTTACTATTATTATTGTGCATTTGGGCGGCGATATCAATTTGCGATTCATCAAAATTGCGAAAGTCCTTAGGATGTGGCACATTTATGTAGGATCTTCATCCGAATAGTTACTGCCAAATAAGTCAGTTTCATCATCTGGAAAAAATTTAAACATAATAAATTAAGTTACAGATCGATCCTAACAACAGTTTTTTTTAATAATCCACAAAAGACTTACTTGAGACGGACATGCTATTATTGTCGTTGAGAATATAGCGCATTTGGGTGGCAATATCAATTTGCGATTCATCAAGATCGGAGGAGTCATTTTCTGAAATTGTTTTTTTTTACTTAAAGTATAAGTACCACAAACACAATAGATAACGTAAAACAATGTGCTGATCTTCAAAACAATGGAAACCTACCATCTTCATTGTTTTTCATATAACAGCTTATATTTTTTTAATTTGCCGTTGAAACACTAGGTCTAGTCATACACAAACTGTTCATAGAAGCACTTTGCCCCGCTGAAACATACTGAATTATACCTGAAGATTATCATGGATGGATAAGAAGCCTAAAAACGTTTGTTGGCATAGCTCTTACTTTTTCATATGTAGAATAATACCGTTATTACTTTTAGATTCGTCTATTTTTTAAGTTTTTATTTGGTAATAAAACCCTCTTAGTAACAAATATGGTTTTTTTATTTATGCGTAAACCCAATAAGTCGATACCCCTTGGTAAAAAATGTTATCTTACAGGAAAACTAGATGAGTTACGTAACTAAAATATAGATAAACTTAAAGCGAATGAAATTGCTTTTCACAAACCACTCATAAAACTACGAATCTATTTATCAAAATAAGTGTCCGATGACAATAAACCTTTAACATCATTTTTCTCGAAACTAGGTATCACGTACTTATAGGGTTTCACCAGGCAACCCTCGATATAATATATGCATCACTATGCAGTTAAGGGTTAAGTTATTTCAAGTTTTAGACATTATGAGACTAATCTGTTTTGAGATATCGAAGTTTTAGGAATGTGGTATTATGATATTTGGTTGTAGCGAACCGGAATCATTTTAAGGGTCCACGAAAAAAACATGTCCAATGCTTAAAAAAATTATAGCAAATTCACATCCTATTTTGTTAAAGGTAAGGTGGTTTTTCCTTCTGTAATTTGAATTGACTAGAAATGTTCTTTCCGTGGACCCTTCATTTTATCCTTGAAATATACAGTTGATTTTTTTTTTATTTAAAGTTTATTAGGAGCATTCCATGAAAACATCTACTTTTTGTCGCTTACGACTCACTACGGTAGCTACCCTAATAAAATATGCTAGCTGTTAGGAAACACTGTCAATCTTAAAGCCTTGATATGTTATTATTGCCGTAACTCAGCTTACTAATTAAATTTTTCAAAAGTATTGAAAAGACAGTGTCGCTTACGACATGTTTTCATGGAATGCTCCATTAAAAGAATGTCCAATTATTTGCACATGGCAGTTAGCTTACCGGTTCTACGTCGCAAGACTTGTATAATTGTGTGGCGAGTGCGAGCAACGCGCCAGATATCTCCTCGTCGCCGGACAGGGTTATATGGGACACATCTTTCTTCGGCTGCAACAATATTATTTTATTTATTCACATACACAGGGTGTTACACCATCTATTCCACATAATAAATAAATATTATCAGTGAAAATATTACAGTCACGTCTAATAATATGTATACATTTCGAAACGTATGTTAAAGGCGTAAGGATCAAAATCGTATACATATTATTAGAGCCGACCGTACAAGAATCAACATTGTATATTAACATAGATTAAATCTATCTAATCGACTTAACTTAAAATAAATAAAATATATTAAATAAGTATAGAATATTCTTAACGTTCCATCTTCTTCTTCAAAATTTTACAATAGTTCTTTTACTTTCCAGGCTATTAGACTTTGGAATTCCCTTCCTGTTGACATAAGGCGAGCTCAATCTCTTGCCACCTTCAAGGCGCATCTTAAGGAACACTATCTGACTCTCCCATGATATGCTGTTGTTGTAATTCCATCCTGTCATCTATATATCGACGCTGGAAAGGAGAAATTAGATAAGCGACACAGTGCGTACTTTACAGGAGAGGCAAAAAACCGCCGAGATTTTCGAAAAAAAAATCATTAAAATGAATTAGGAGGCCAAATCAAATAATTGAAGCATTATTTATGGACATAAATATGTTTTCTATGTGATGTTTTAATTATTTAACGTATTCAAGTGTTATTTAAGGATTTACTGTCGCTTAAGCAAAATGGTCGGAAAAATTGATTCAGGTAAAATTATCTAACCAACACGTTGTAAAAGAAATAAGGAAGGTAAAAAAGTCCACCCGAGACTTACATAACAAATTCATCATGTTAAAATTATCTAACTGCCGATGTGGCTTATTTTATATTCGGGTAGAAATATATAAATTGAAAAAAATAGCATAAATATATCAGTAAGAAATATCCACATACTTAAAATGAGAAATTATTTTAGACTTCATAGTCAGTCATTTCAATTACAAGAGTAAACATTCCGTGACTAGTAAACGAATTTACTTACACGTGAAAAAAGAAAGACACTGTTTTAGGTATTTTTTTAACTTTATTCCTAAAAGTAGGTAAGTATGTGAGTAAGTAATAGTTTATTGTTAAGTATTAAAAACAAATATATTTTGTTTTTCTATTTGAGATCATTTCTCTTTATTTTAAACCCTTAAATGCATAGTGATACATCACTATGCATTTAAGGGGTTGCATCATGCATCATGTATTTTCGACTCTATTGACAACATGTTAGAATTCAAATTAGAATAAATCTTTGTCAAGGTCATGCATTTAAGGGTTAAAACATGCAAAATCAACAAGGATAACTCGTTATTGAGCCAACAATAGTTAGTACCTACCTACAAACA
>JALPQI010020058.1:0-19823 GCA_025490895.1 Thaumatotibia leucotreta
CTATGGTGACTCAACTCTGAAAATCTTTTTTTTATGTGACGAAGGTAGACAACTGAGCTCTCAGCCCACCTGACGAATAGCAGGAACTGAGGCCCATGGACATAGTAACCAAAATATTGTGCATCTCATATCTCATGGTATGGCTACTGTGGACTACTTATGGAAATTATGAGTAAAGTTGCTGCTGCATATTCTATAGTAACACGGAAGTGTTGCTTCAATTTTACCGCAATGATTGTATGTTTTCTATCGTAAACTGCTGTTTGCTTGATTCCAAATAAAGCAATCCTGTGGGGAAAATTAACTATTGACTAAATTGTGGATTCAGATATCTAGGTTAAGGTGCTTTCAGACCAAACGAGCATTCGCTGTTTTATCCCCCACTCTACGAAATCAACGAATCACGTTTTGTGTAACGATCGAATCTCGTAGAGTAGGGGTTAGAATAGCGAATGCTCGTGTGGTCTGAATGCACCTTTGGGGCGATTGTGCACCACAATGAATTTTACTGTCCGGCAGACCGAGTTTTCATGGTCCGATATGGCATGAAAAAAACGCATGATTGGCTTGTGCACTTGTCCGTCTTTTTACTCGGAGGTGCGGCATAGTAGCATGAAAAAGTCAGTCGACAGTCATAAAAGTCAGTGCAATTCCGGACGCAGTGCACAAGCATTAACACGTTTTTCATAGCTGTCATCTCGGATCGGAAAAATACTGTCCGGAATGGGGAAAAGTAAAATGTCGGACGGTAAAATTACGTATAGTGCACAGGCTACTATATACATTTAATGGCGTGGCATATCGGACCGTAAAAACCGGACTACCGGAAGGTAAAAGTCAGTGTAGTGCACAAACGCCCTTAGGCAAGCGTTCAATTCCACAAGTAGTAAGGACGTATAGTTGGAACTTGGATGTTCGAAAGTTATTTACTAAATAAGATAAAACTATCTATGAGTAATGACCATTATCCCTAGCCCATGATTTGAGTGGTAATTGAGTATAATATTGTGGGCTACGCCAATTATTAAACATGTTTCATGACGCCTAAATGCAATACAACAATATAAATATTCTTGTTTGAGAGATTCGGCTAAGTTTATTCTTGAAAAAATACATTATGTCCACGATGATAAAATAGGAAATATTGTACTCTGGAATATTCCCAAAGTTCATGAAAATATTGCTGAGTAAGGCGCATCACTGTTTGACGAATAATTTAATATGACATAATGAAAGATAACACAACGCTCGTATAGTGCCTGTTGCTTTAATCCTTCATTTTATAATTAATTTGAAATTTTAATTCAAACCACTGTATTAAAATAAACGAAAATGGTTAAATGCAAGTTATAGGAGCATTTTGATTGGTGTGTTCAGTCGCCATATTAGCCATATCAGCCTCTACCGCGAACTTCGAAATCCGCAAATATCGAGGATTTGTCTCTTTAAATCTAATGACTCCTTCATTGGAGTGAAAAATCCTCGAAATTTACGCATTTCGATTTTCGCGATAGTAGGCCTGTGCCGTGTGGTGACGGCAATAAGAATACATTTGTCACCACCCCAACTCCTCCTGCGGGTGTCGTAAGAGTCGACTAAGGGATTCAAGTGTCACTGACCACTATTTGATAAAAGATTGATGATAGGCAGCAGCGTCATCATAGTGGACACATTACTGCGATTATCGTCCAGCAGTGGACTATCATAGGCTGATGATGATGAGGCCTGAGTTCCGAGGGTATTCATAAACATCTACATACTTACATACATTACATACGTACGTACATTAGTGAATACCATTTTTAGGCTCTACGCTGCCGCAGCCCTGACACAGCGCTGACAGCAAGGCGGTTTCCTTAGTCAATAACATTGCTGGAATGGCTGTCTACATTATTCCAGTGCCGCTGGATTGGGGGAGCTGGAATGAAAAGTTGACGGTCTTTCCAGTCACTGGACTGGAATTCTCACTGGAATGGAAGCATTCCAGTGCATTCCAGTTGATAGCTACGGTTATGGACTGTAAATGAATAAATGGATATGGGATAATTGGAAATTAAAAACTATATTTCAACACACTTTAATGCTATATTCACAAGATGCAAAGGCAGACTAATGGGAAAAACATAAACATGTCAAAAAAGTAAATAATTCAAAATAATAGTCATATATAATAGTTATAAAAAAAGGTCGCGACCCAGCCAGTCGCCAATACCAGTGTCTGTTCACATTATTCCAGTAGCATTCCAGTACTGGATTGGATTGCTGGACTGGAATGCTACTGGAATAATGTGAACCGGGCATAAGGCTCAAGTATCTGTAGGCAGGCTTTTGCCAACTATGTTACGGAACCTAATTACTTAACTCATTTTACTGTAAACTATGTAGGATATTAGACCAATTTCGGAACTATATAATTTAGTAAACTCAAATCATCAGGGGGTAGCACCCTTGAAGCCCACGATCTAATAATGAGATTCATCACATCATTTCCATAGAATATCTACCAAATATTTAAACTAAATCTCATTTAAGAGTTCATGGTAGCCCCAACTCTAAATGTTTTAATCGTTTGATCCACAGATGTCATATATACCATAGATCAAGCCAACGTATCTACTTAGCGTGTCAAATTAACTCATTGAAATCCACTGAGTTGTCCGTGTTTAATCGCAGTTTGCAGCTTTCGGGCGTCAAATTTTGTAAGTTGGAGTGAACAAAAACATTAATAACGCCTCCTTAAGTAATATTAATTGCAACAACACAAAAACATATGAATACTCAAGGGCCTGAGACATATTTAAAATCATAGGCAATTAACAACTTCAGTACAAAATCTGACACGCTCGGCCGCCATACAAATGAATGAACTTGTTTCTTCTATCCAAATCTAATTCTGTGGTTTGATCATTGATTTATTCCAAATTATTCGCATTTCATTACATAACCAAATCCTTTTATTGCCTGAAGCCAATTTAACAGCAATTACTGAATAAAATAAAATATTCTTGCTAAAAACAAAGGATTGAACTTAAAACCTTGTACAAAGGGTATCAATATCGCAGCAAACCTCACAGGATTTTAGAACATAATGCAATATGAATACAGAATAGATTGCTATGAAATACCTTAACGAGTTTCAGATAAGCCGTAGTATACACGCAGGGAATAAATCACTGTATTTGATATTAATCAAACATGAAACAACAATAAAAAATGTGTTTTATCGTTTTGCTCTGTAATGAGACTGTAGAAAATAGAACATGAATGTAGGTATTAATAGAATTGTTCATGTTTCAAAATAAATAGAGTTGTAAATAATAAATTGATGAGGTATTAAAAATAGTAAATGTTGTCATTAGGAACGCTCTTGATGATGGTGATTCAAATGTCCACAACGCTTTGAAAATTGTAAGCTTTTATAAAGGCACCTTTATGCATGATTCATATGTATTATCAGCATCATATCAGCCGAAAGACGTCCACTGCTGAACATAGGCCTCCTCCAAAGATTGCCACAATGACCGATCCTGTGCCACCCGGTATTGAAACGTGATCGCTTACAATGGACCACATAAGAAGGCTCAAAGTCACTTAAAGGGCAAGGAGTCTCTCTGCGACATCAGATTAGAAATGGGACCATCCGCAGCAGAACCAAAGTAACCGATATAGCTCTCCGAATCGCTAAAACTGGAGTGCCAGTGGGCGGGGAACATTGCGCGTAGAATCGATGGCTGTTGGGGCGGAAAGGTTCTCGAGTGGTGGCCACGTACCGGAAGGCGCAGCGTGGGTAGGCCCCCCACAAGCTGGACTGATGACCTGGTGAAGGTCGCAGGTGTCCGCTGGATTAATATGTACCAAATTGCAAATTTCTAGTACTCTAGCAACTGAGCTATGCTGCGGAAAGGCAGACAGACAGATCGACATGCGAAACTATACGTGTTCCTAGGAACCCTAAAAAATGTTAAATCCATATTAATGCAACAACAAAACTCTCATTTATTCATAGGGAAGACATTCAGTTTCATTCCTGAATATAGACTACAGTTTAGCTAGGATATGGCACAGACAAGGAAACCTAAAGACGCATCACCTGGCGGCAAGTCCCGAGTTTGAATCCCGCGTGTGTAATCGTAGTTGTTTTTCAATAATTTTTTAAATCGCTTACAAATCAACCTGTATACAAATGTACCCTATTTTTCTTTATATATTTTTTTTAGGCTTATGGGGCTCCAGCGCACGCAAATTACTTGCTGAAATTGCGAAACGTCTGGTTTACGTTACTAAAGACCGAAGAGTTGGCGACTTCCTCACACAACGCATCAGTATTGCGATACAGCGCACAAATCCCGCCAGCATCTTCAAACAGTTTATTTAGATTTAATTTATGTACATAAATTCTATAGGTTTGAAAATACAGACCGATAAAAAAATAATTGAAAAAAAAAAGAAATACTTGCGTGCACTAGGATGACTGCCTACCCACCACATAGCTTCAATTGAGCTGGATGTGGGACTAGGTCGATTTGTACAAAACTATCCAATTCTTATTAATTTTATATATATTATATATGAATATAATATATATATATATATATATATATTTATGTTATATATAAATATGCAACATCTTTTGTTATGAAAAAAAATAGGAAAACACAACATTTAACATAGACTGCTGCGGCAACATCACGATTTCCGTAATTGAACTTCCCAAATCTCGGCAACTTTAAGTGGTACTAAAGTAGTTCTTACAGTAATATGTATATTACCATTTAACTTATCAATTTGCGGTTTTTCTAAAACAACACACAGAAAAAATAGTAAAAGAGCCTATTACCGTGAAAGTTTAAAACAGTATATTCTATGGGCTTTATTTGTCAATGCGACGTCTATAGACCTGTTTGTCTGTGGATGACGGTCTCGTCGCGACAATTAAGGCACAAGAAACTTGTGTTAGCTCATTATGTATTCTGTATTTGAATTTACACAACCAATGAGCACTAAGATAGTGTAAATTTGTCACTTCACAAATTGCTAGAATTGTTGCGCCTCAAATGATACCGTTTTAGTTAACGTTAATTCTGGCACCCTAGTGAAAAGGGGTATAAGTCGAATTTTGGCCAAATTGAGTTAAGTATACCAAAAAATTTCAAAAAAAAAATGGCATCGGTTGGTGTAAAAGGATCTAAGATATCACGTAAATTGACAGAGTGACGGTCGTGTAATATGGTATAACTAACACAAATGATCATGCAGTGTCAGGTATAAGTTGAAATAAATTCTTACTAACAAAAAAAAGTATATCGTTGTAAAGTTACAAAAGGTATTAGTGTAGCTAAGTTTTACGCGTTTGGATTTTTGTTGTGTGTAACGCTATAACTACTCATATTTTCTTGATGGTCACTCGGATAATGAGGATCCATGTGTATTTAAATCACTTTACACGAACAATAAAAACATTTTTTGAGATACAATTCGACATAAATCCATATTCACGAATAAAATTGTGTTGTTACGGGTACAAGTCGACTTTAATCACTTAGAATTACAGTTTTTTACATGTGATACAATCCATTTGCGGGAATTATATCCGTTTGCACTAAATTACCACCAGTAAATTGACGGATTTGTACTAAGTTGTACCCTTTTACACTAAGTTTCGTTATATATACACAATGTTTAAAATAGTGTTAATTTTCAAAATTGTATTTACTTAGTGGTTAATTGTTTTTCTTAAAGTATGATTGTATTTTTTTTTTCATATTCAAGCTGTTAAATTCTGCTGCTTATTTGTTAAAACCTATGTTAGTAATATTAGTTTGTGTTGACAGTTTTAAACGACCTAACGCCAATACTTTTTTTTTAATTGTAGTAACAATTTTACTTAATGATCTAGGTAATATAGAAAGCGCACTATAATAGCCTTGTACGAGTATTTGCTGCTGTTCTATGGCTGTTGCTATATCTATATTACTCCAAAAACATGTGATTAGAACAATTTCAAAACAGCCACCCGGAAACCATGCCTGGCCACTTTTTACGAATGCTAACATAATGAAAACAATATTATCACAATATTTTTTTAAATTGTCTACTAACGAAATTAATAAAGTTAATGTATGATTAACACAATAATTCAAGTTGATCGTACCTATATTTACCTATACAACTTTTATAAGAATTATAATCGATAGAACATAATAGTGACAGGCTTTTTATACTCGTCGATTAAAGTCTGTTTATTAAGATTCCATACAGAGTACTGCAATGCAACGTAACTATTTTTATCCGAAACAACTGAAATAACTTCTTTACACACTAGAGCGAGAAGTCGTTTATATCTTGCCTGGTTGAAAACTTCGGAAGGCCATCTGTACTGAAAAATGTCGTACGATACACATGCAAAAATGAAATTCGTAAATCGTGTCGATTTAAAACACTCCCTTCGGTCGTACTTTGCTTATTTATGCTTATTTAGAACTTATTTTTTTCACAGTTGTATCTTAATGTACATTACGATAGGCTATAGACAATAGTTTTTTTAATAAAATATCGATTTTCAATAGTATGTTATTTTAGGTGACTCGATAAGATACAAAATTGCCATTCAGGCGTTACGGAACGTACCTACCTATCTGCGCGCACGACATCCAGGGCATAAAGTTATAATTCGGACAGTAGGACTATTTGTACTATTTAGGTTTTTTGTCGAGTACCGTGTTAGCAAAATAAGGCATGAGAAAAAAAATATTATGACACTATTTTGATAATAATGAATAAATGCTACATTATGGAATTTTTTGGTACTATGAAATTTAAAAACATTTCATTTTATGATGCGTTGTGTTTTGGCTGTTGAAAAGAAGTAATATTTTTCTAATTCAAGGAAATAATTTCTAATAATTAATGGAAAAAATAAATATATTTATTGTAACTTATTTCATAGAATTTGGATACAATTGAATAAAGTGATTATTATAAATCTTGTTATTCCCTTTTACACGTTAATAACATTTTGTGCACAATGGTATAAGTCGTTTTTTTTGGGATTATATTGTGTACGTACATGCTATGCCATTAAAATTAATTTCGCAAACAAACTTAGCTAATTTTTTTTCGTAAAAGTACATCTCAAAAAGAGTTATCATAAAATAAGTTAAATGTGTACCCGTTTTCACTAATGTCCAATATATGTGAAAAGGGGTACTAATTTGGTTATATTTCTAAACAGCATTTATTTCAGCGGGTACAAGTCAATTTTTTTTTAAACTATTGATTTTAGCCATAAACCAATGACGGCATGTGAAAGAGCGCATTGTATTTACTCAAAGTACATTTAAAGTTATTCTAATTCTTTAGCCATTTCGGCACAGTAATTTTGAATAATTTCGCCAATCGTTTTTTGGCTCTCCTGTAAAGTGGCAAATTTCGATTTATACCCCTTTTCACTAGGGTGCCAGAATTATTTGAAATATTTATGTAAATATCTGTAAGTTTAGTTTTGAAATCTGTTTTCTGATTTTAATATTTCGTTGACGAGGCATACCTAGCCTCTCCGAAACATAATCGCACGTAGTTACTAAATACACGTTTATTTGTTTTGACCTCCGTATTCTAGTTGTTTGAATCCCGGCGAGGGCATTATTTGTGTATTTATTTATCACAAATATTTGTTCCTTGGTTATGGCTGTCTATGTATTTATTTATTTAATCTTTATTGCACAAAAGAAAATCTTATCGTACAAAAGGCGGACTTAATGCCACAGAGCATTCTCTACCAGTCAACCTTAAGGCAAAACAGAAAAGAATGTAGGCGGTGCAACTTGCAAACTTAATAAAAAGACATACTAAGATAGGATACATACATACATAAATATACCTACACTTACATAAATATATGCATAAATATATAATAATAGAAATATATAAATATACTACAATATATATCTTACCATAAATTGTACAGTTGTAAGAAGATACTCAATTTTTCTTTGAACTGCCAGTGAAGAAAGCCTTTACAGATCGTTTAAAGGCGTAGTTTATTTAAGTATCTATATGTATTTATATATTATATACATCGTCGCCTGGTACCCACAACACAAGCCTTAGTTGAGCTTACCGTGGGCCTAGGTCGATTTATGTAAGATGTCCCAAGACATTTATTTATTTTATTTATTTATTATCTTAGCTTTATTTACGTATTAAAACAGTTATTTTGACATACGCGAGTAACACGTGATTATATGTATCAACTAAATCGAATTTGCAAAATACCTCAAAAAGTCCCATCCTAAAAATACTTAAATGAATGGCCATGAAATATGTAAAAGACTTAGCAGAACCCCACGCCGAGCTGGACGCTTAAAAACTACAAAAGGTTCTTAAGGCTCGGCCTGCTACAAACATAGGAGAAAATTGCAGTTGCCTTTTTACATTTTTCCTCCCTGAATATTTTCTGGAAGTTGTAATATGAATTAATGTAACCGCCAAATGACAATTTAGGAGGGCCGTAAAATGAATTGAACATTTACGAACGATATACTTTTCAAATTGGTACTTATGTTAAAATTTTGTTTATATTTTTTTGAATCCAGAACATATATTAAAAAAATAGTCGAAACTTTATAAAATAGTTTCGTTTTGTTAACGCACTCAACTTTTTTTATTGATAACAATATTTTTTATACACCGTTCAATAGTACGGGAAATTTGCCTTCGAGCTGTATGCTCAACTCACTTTCGTGGCGGTTACATTAACTAATTCATATTACAACTTACGATATTAGGAGACTTCTTTTACAATAAAATTTACGTTTTTTATACCCATGCTTTTCTCGATAATCTTATTATTATCAAAACTAGAAACGGATTTTTTTTTAACTTCTTTTTCATAAATGAACTTCCCCTTAAGTACTTTTAAAAAACTACAATACCGGCTTAAGGTAAATTTTCAACGGTAATAATATAAAACTGCTGGGTTTTATAAAAAGGTTTCTTTTGTAAAGCAAAGAATTAGTTTTGGCAAGTCATTCGTTGAACAGTGAATCATTTGAATATTGTTCGTTTAACAAAAGTAGTGGTTCACGGCCTACGTAGCAATGACCCTGCCTGCGAAACTGGAGGTCCCGGGTTCGAATCCCGGTCTGGGCTTCTTTTTAGGCATTTTAAGTACTAAGTAGGTAATTAAGTATCTATCTACCTAATGTATCTATCTTTTACTTATGTCGTCGCTTAGTACCCACAATACAAGCCTTAAATTGAGCATACATACCGTGGTACAGTCAACTACAAAGAGATGTATCCACGTTAGTCTTACAAAATGAAGGAACTTTTAGTATGCAAAAATTATTTACCTTTGCTTCGTGACATTTTCAGTATTCACCAAATCTTACACTATTATCGATTCGTTTTAAGTGCAATTATTATGTATCCAACCAAACTTCCTATGAATGTACTCCTGCAACTTTCATTTATTACCTAACAATATGTTATTACAAATATAAGTCATATTGCAATATTCTAAAGAAATGTATCCATTTTGAATAGTTTGCCTTAACCTGAGATAGATGTATGCAGTGACAAGTCTGCACTGCTTTCGTGAGTTGTCAGTCAGTCAGACGTCAAAGCAATCCTTGTCGCATATGGATCAAATATTCTTTATAATATAAGTTATAACCAGAGAGCCTATTGCGAACCACGAACGATATTTTGCCTCTCTTTCACACTTGCAATGTCGAACGTAAGTGTGACAAAGAGGCAAAACTTCGTTCGTGGCTTGCAATAGGCCCTCAGGACCGCTACCGCGAAATCCGAAATCATCAAATCGAAAGAACTTGTCACGGTCACTCTTATTATACCCTAATTGGAGTGACAGAGAATGTTACTTTGCTACTGTTCAGCAGTAGATGCCGACGCTAGCTAGGAAAATACGTTTGTCATTTGGATTGCAAAAACTGCATTCAACGAACTAATTACAGAATTAAAAATCAAGGAAAAGTTTGCAAGAGGAAGATATTTATTTATACCAACATTTTTCTTAAATAATCAAATCAACAAAAAAATCTAATCCTTAATTTAACAAAAAAAAATACATAAAATAATGTCTTCAAGGACTCAATATCTTGTATAACTACCGTCAGCAATAATTACCGGCTGCAAATGCTGCAATCGGTCGGGCATTGAACGAACACAGTTTTCGCAGAAGTTATCGCCTCTATAGTACTGAAGTATTCAAATGACGTAAAGAAGACTTTTTGTTTCCAAATTTGAAAATGTTTTGTTTGGATTCTATTCTGAATTTAAACTTATTGGTTACATTTCTTTGTAACATTAGGAGTTTACCTACATTTGTCAATACATAAAGGTAGATAATAAAAGAGGTTTGTAAGTATAAATTAAGAGGAAACATAGTGGGATACATTATTGTTGCATATTAAACGAGTCGATGATAATGTAAGGTTTGATTGCTACTAGAAATGTCACTAACCAAGGGTAATTCATTATGTCAAATTAAAATTTACTTCATTTTGTAAGACTAACGTGGATACATCTCTTTGTAGTTGACTGTACAAGGTACTACATACATTAGTTTATTTATAAATATAATCATCATCATCATCAGCCTATCTCAGTCCACTGCTGGAAGTAGGCCTCTCCTATTAATTATACGTATAAACGCATTAGGAGGTAAATGCCCATAATCGACACGCTGGGTAAGCGGATTGGCGACCGCAGTAATGTGACCACTATGATGACGCTGTGGCCAATCATCAATCAAATCAAATAATTGTCAGTGACACTTCAATCCCTTAGCCGGCTCTGACGACACCCGCGGGAAGATTTGGGGTGGTGACAAATGTATTTGCTGCCGTCACCACAAGGCATGGACGGAGTATTTATAATATTGTTGGAAATTTCAATATTACAAGTGATATACCAAAGAAAAAATACCGAAGTTTACCAACGACGGTGGTGAGATTTGAACCCACGTCCTCAGCTTTTGCGGCGTATGCCTAAACCACTCGGCCACTCCAGCTTAGCGGACACAGGTCGAATTACATACTCTAAGGAGCGAGTATTATGTGCGTCACTTCAAAACGAAAAAAAAAAAAAACAATTTGAGTTGTTTGAATATATCGTTGTAAATCAGAATAAACATATCTGATAATAGATTATAATGTAAGGCACCACAATACGTGTCAAATACTCTTCCACAAAAAATAAATGATCTAAGCTTTTCATAACACCCACTACGTGCAGTTCGCGCCAAAAATATGTTTACATCATTGCACGCTATTTCATTACAATAAGGTACAAAATTGAATACATATTTATGCTTTATTGTACGTCTTACACCTGCATTGTTACATGGCATTCAGAAAGCCACAAATTCAGAAAGCCTCCGCTCTATATAGAGTGGATACTCTAAAGAGCAAAAGTTTAGGTTGATTTTAGAGTGTATAATTATGTCAATGGATTTATGACGTTTTTTGCTGACGCACGGTAGAGTGAATTTATGAATTGCATACTTTTATTTGTGTTGTTTAAAATAAAGTTTGTATAGTTTATACACAGGGTGGAAAAAATAATTTGAGTGCTTCATGTTTTACAAAGTTACATTGTAAATAATTGTCAGCCGTCGGAGCCTAGTAGGATTATCTAAAAAGCTTAAGGTGCATTTAGACCAAACAAGCATTCGCTCTTTCTATCCCCCACTCTACGAAATTCGTTCGTTACACAGAACGTGGTTCGTCGGAATTCGTTGATTTCGAGAGTGGGGGATAGAATGAGCGAATGTTCGTTTGGTCTAAATGCACCTTTACGGATCCAAAGCTCCGGATTCGAATTCGCACGGTATTCACAAGTGTGTTATCACAAATATTATATTAGTATTAGGCTACGGTTGTTTTGTATACAATATTTACGTATCTACGTCTAATTATATCGTCGCCTAAAGGTGCGTTTAAACCAAAAGAGCATTCGCTGTTTTAGCGCCCGTTCTACGAAATCAACCAATCACGTTTTGTGTACCGATCGAATTTCGTAGAGTGGGAGGTTAGAACAACGAATGCTCTTTTAGTTTGAACGCACCTTTATACAAGAAGCACAAACCTTGATTGAGCTCACCGTTACAATACGTCGATTTGAATTCAAAATATTTATTTATGCTATTAAAAATTCACTTAAAAATTTAATACCTAGCTATATTCGATACAAATACTTTACCTACTACTAGCAACCAATAAATACAAAATGTAAACAATGAGATACTTGTTTTTTTCAGATACTTACGACAAAAATAAATCAATTTATTTTTCAACCTGTATAAAACGCAGATACGACTATTTGCTTCGCGCTTCGGCGCGTCAAATTTGACCGAGTGCAGTGAACACAATGCACAAATATCAGATATTTTAAGGTTTGTAAAGATTCGCCTGTATTACCTTTGCAATAAAGTTGAAACTCGTACTAAAATACTAGAAATTGTTTATTGTTATTTTGGCAAGAGATATTTAATGAATGAATACGCTTCACTGAATAGTAGTTTGTACAATCGCTGTCAGAGTTGCAAACCACGAACGAAGTGTTTCCTCTCTCTCACACTCGTGTATTTGTACGTAAGTGCGATAAGGAGGTGACACTTCGTTTCGCTCAGATATATCGAAGCGGCCACGGTGCTCAAAAATATCTAAACATGCATTCTAAAGGTGCATTTAGATTCGACCAAACGAGCATTCGCTCATTCTATCCCCTACTCTATGAAATTCGTTCGTTACATAAAACGTGATTCGTCGAATTTCGTTGATTTCGTAGAGTGAGCGTTTGGTCTAAATGCACCTTAACGTCATAACAATAAGTGCTTTAGTATTGAAGTATTATTGAAAAATTGTTTCATATTGTTATATTTATTGTTGATATTTGGGTGTTCGTCGAATTATTCGCATCGTTAGTATGTTGGATAAAAAAGGGTGCTTTTCTTTGAGTTGGTCGCAATAGTATATTTGTACAGTAAAGTCTAAAATATTTATTCAATGAAGTGTCAAAAACATTTTTGGCGTCTAATTGGTGGAATCCTCAGCCGTGAGCATGCGTAATTTACTAGGTATTGGAGGGATTCATTTTCACCAAAATAAGTAATATATGTTATGTGTAAAATAATTATAACTAAAGTGAAACTCAAACATATTCATCATCATATCAGCCGAAAGACGTCCTCTGCTGACCATAGGTCTCCCCCAAAGACTGTCACAATGACCGGCCACTCGCATCCAGCGGAATCTTGCGACCTTCACCAGGTCATCAAACATAATATTAAAATTTAATCGAACCGGGTTGCTGACGATCGACATTTAATTTTGTAAAAGTTAAAACTGTTTTCGTTTGATTAGGTGTTCAAGTTTGCAACATAGAAATCTATTTTTATCTATATAGTGGCTCTACTGTCAATGTGACGTTTGAACTTGACGTCTCCCCTCCCCTCTCATTAGCACAAAAAGCGAGTGTGATTTCAAACCGTCATTGAGTCGACACAGTTTTCGCTATCGTTTCTTTATACTCTCGAACTAAAACACCACTCACACGCGAGTTCATCAGCACCACACTAAACTAGCGAGTGCAAGGAGCCCCACGACCGAGTGCGAAGAGCGGAGGCTAAGTTGGACTCTGGAGGTAACGGTCAGGTGACTTCAGTTAGCAGGAGAATCCGGTCGGCGCCAACAGCAGACAGCAAAGCTACGGATCCAACCTCCAGCATCAGGCACGGAAGGTAATCCAACCACTCCGCTGTACATTGTTCACTTCACGTTTCTTTCAACAAGCACCAACATTTTTGCTCCCCCACACCCTAACGTATTTCAATTTAAATTTTACAACGCAACAGTTAATTCCGACTTTTTCTCGTTACAACATTACAGTCCACTTTTTTTTCATCTCTCGAACATTAGGAATATAAGAAACATCGTGAGATTTCAATATCATCAGAAACAAAAAACTACAACATTAAATATAGGGTATCGAAACAAAAAGGTTATGAACCACTTGAATAATGTTTGTTTATTACTCGCACTAACAAAGGTTTTCAACGGCTTGCTAGTGGTGGGCAACCTTTATATTAATTAAGCATGGTTTAATTGTTTTCGATGCCCATGTGAGCAATTGAGCATTCACACTTGGAATGCTTTTGTCGAGTCAACAATACCTCGATAGTTCTGTTGGGAATAGGGCATGGATGTAAAGAAATGTTCGAATGGAAAACATCGATAACTTTTTAATGGTAATTTGGAATAAGTTGTTTATTTTCGTTGAATTATTTTTTTACATATTACATACCTTCAGTTACAAATAACAAATGCAATATAAATGCATACAATAACTTTTAACGTAGGTATACTACATATACTCGTATCTTCCCTTAATTCATATTTTTGACCCCACCCGATTGACAGTGATCTGGAGATTTTTTTTATTTAAAGTTTAGTCGTATTTTATTTTGTAAGTTTATTTTAGGCTCCAGTTTAATTGTTTCCGTATACCTGATGTTATTTATAGTTTGCAAAATGAATACTCTATTTGAATACATACAAATATTAGATCAGCGATAGTATTTTGTAATAAATAAAAAATAAATGGCTGGAAAGTAAATTAAGAATATTATTGGAATCTGTGATCTCTTTAAGGAAAATTGCACCAAAAAATAATTTCACTTTGTCATCTCCAATCGTATTAAAACATTTATGCCACTTTTATTAAATGACTACGTTAAAAACAGGGCACTCAAGTCAAATTAATTTGCAAACAAAATTAAGGGAAAATGGCCATTCTCACCAAAAATAAGTATATTAAATGACGCCTTATTTTCGGTCCCTAGCCGAACAAGGAAAATCGTCCAATTTTCCGAAACGATCACACAGCTCATTAATATGTCGATCATGGAAAAAGGTCATTTAATTTCCCGTTCATTTCTTAAGTAGGTACGTTATATTGTTTCGCAAGTTTTGAAATGGAAGAAAAAAGTCGCATAAGATCGCATGTTTTTTTTGTGAAGGATTGATTTTTTGCAATTACAGGATGTATACAATTTTCTCCTCAATCATACATACACCACGAACATTCTAAAGGGTCAGGTCAATGCGTTTTCGTAGTTTTATTTCATAAAAATCTTGAACGTTTGTTGAAAATTTTTTGATTGATGTATACTTTCAAATCAAAATAGGATCTGTTTTTACTATCAGAGTCGGTAGCTTGTTCATCGCAATTTATTTAATATTCTGACTGGATACCACAAATGTAATTTGCAAGATATTTCCCTTTCGCTAGTTACCAAAAAAAATTCGCACATTAACAAAAAGGTAAAGTGATCCATTCACTAGTTCTCACGATAAACACCCACGGTCCGTCCGCACCGTTATATGCCTCCCAAAACATCGATACCTAATCTAATTTTATCGACACCCCATCCCTTCGAGCCAGGTGCGGCCAACCTGGTCGTTTAACAAAGCCGCATAATCTCCCGATCGTTCCCGGAAAGATAATCGGGCAGAATCGGCCCAATCATTATTTGGTGGAATAATAATGAGGTGTTGCCGCAGCGAGCAGATAAATCAGTTATAACAGATTTTTGGGATTTAATGAGATAAAGGAATTTTAATCATGATCGCGGATTTTTTAATGGTCTGAGACTCTCAGTAAATAAAACAACTAGGTAATTTTCTTAGTCTTTATAGTGTCTAGTAATAGCGGACTCATTAATACGGAGCATGTTTTGTCTTGAATAAAATGGTGTACATATTATTTTAATTCTCTGCATAATTCAGTGCGAAAGTACTTAAGTATCTACTCATGCATTACTTATTTAAGTTAATTTATAATATATATCTTTTTAAAAGAACATAAACTAAATAGTTTGCGAGAAAGATATTGCAAAGTAGGTAGGTACTAAGTAACTTAATATCTATCTAGTTTACGACGTCACCCATAATTAAACCTAAGATGTTCGTGCAGATTCTGTCATGTTTTTCGTCAAAAAAAATAATTAAATAATATCATGACTTAAGACTAATCAAAGGTATAAGAAACAATCTGTTACTTACGAAATCAATGTTATTATTGCGAAATAAACTATATGGCAGCGGCATCTAAAAGCTTTTTTAGGTAAAAAACTTAAGTAAGTCACCTGTTGCATGTGTCAGTAAGCTTTTCAAATAAGCAATACTTACATGTTTAAAATGCGAACACACAAATATGGAGAGGTTACACTGCATACACAGGAGCTTCTACTAAGGAATGAGATAGTGATATTCACCTCTCCTTCCTTAGTATAGCTCCGTCCTTATAACTTACGTAAGAACTTACAAGTGTACGAGCGCTCTAAAAAAACGCTGCGAGTCAACTGATCTTAATCACTCTGTGGCATCATTCACACCTGACAAAAAAACTTTGGCGGTCCGACAAAAGATGTAAGAATTTATTTTTTGACCGTTTTTGTTAGAATATTCGTTCTTTGAATGGGTTTATCAAGGATTAAGAGTTTCTGTGGAATTTATTGCTCTCTGTCGAAATATTAACGAGGCAGTTCTTGGGAATATTTCTCGCTATTAGAACAAAATCGATTTATCTTATGCTAATGAAAGAGTTACAATCTAACACTATCGAGAAATGTGAATATGAACAGTTACTTTGTTTGTGTGTTATAAAACCCATTCATCCAGTAAACAACTTTTTAACTTAAAAATGCAAGTTTTCTGTCATATACTGCAAGTATAATTTAACACAGAAAAAATAATACAAATAAAATATTTAATAATACAAATAAATATTTTTGTTGAAGGTCGCCGGTATCCGCTGGATGCGGGTGGCACAGGACCGGTCATTGTGACAATCTTTGGGGATGGCCTATGTTCAGCAGTGGACGTCTTTCGGCTGATATGATGATGGTGAAGGTTTATTATCTCCAAGCATTATAAAAATACCCGGAATAAGACATTATTCCACACATGACACTGAAAGTGTAAGTACGCGTAGCATAATTAAATTTACTACACTCATCACAAAAAAAGTCCAAAAATAACACACCGAAATATCTATTTAATGAACTCAAATGCTCGGGGCAAAAAAACCATTCTGCGGCTTAGTGACTTTTAGCTTCTTAAAAAAGGCGTATGTGTAAGCTTTTTTATGGCACTTACGTCGTTTTTGTATTTGAAAAAGAATAGCTTTAGTACCCTCTTGGGATAGATCGTAAATATCAAAAAAGAGGGGTAATTTACGTTTAAATATGGGCTGTAAAACGGTAGCGGTTTTAATCGGGAGAAAAGTATGATTTTGGGGGATAATTATGTTTGTATGCCCTTGTGGGTAAAATATTTTTTGTGAGTTATGGCGGAAAATATTCGCTAGCAGCAAACTAAAGGTGCATTCAGACCAAACGAGCATTCGCTATTCTAACCCCCTACTCTACGAAATTCGATCGTTACACAAAACGTGATTGGTTGATTTCCTAGAACGGGGGATAGAACAGCGAATGCTCTTTTGGTTTGAAGGCACCTGTAGAGTGGGGTGTAGAATAGCGAATGCTCGTTTGGTCCGAATGCACCTTTAGGACCAAAATTGTCTAAAATTAAGTTTTTTTCTTGATTTCGTGATTGTCTTCATAGTTAATAGTGAAAGTTGAGTCTGAGCGTGATCATCCCTAGTACAGTCAAGTGCAAAAATAAGTATCGAAAGAATCCGCTCATAAATATGTAACGACGTTCTTATTCCACAGAATAAAGGTGCGTTCAAACGAAACAAGCATTCGCTGTTCTAACCTCCCACTCTACGAAATTCGATTGGTACACAAAACGTGATTGGTTGATTTCGTAGAACGGGCGCTAGAACAGCGAATGCTCTTTTGGTTTAAACGCACCTTTATAATGTATTGGGCCTTATTTTATCTTTGACTGTACCCAGTAAACTTTTGCTCCACGACCCATATCACCCTGTATATATAGAGGTCTTAATTCTAGAATCTTTAAAACCCAAAATTCCTGGGTGCTTTGCCAAGTTGCCAATCGCTAGCGCTTAGTAGCGTATCGTAGTTTACCCTCTCTGTCACTCTTTCATATTAGTGCGACAAAGACTAGCTGTCTTTCGCTTACGATTGATGACTAAGCGTTAGCGATTGACAACTTGGCTAAGCACCCTGAACTCCATTATCATAATCGAATGTCATCTTTCTATTTTGCAAAATTTTCAAGCAACGCGAATCATTCAACCGGTTGCGTTTTATAAAGTTACAATTTACAATTTTGCTGTTTGCTTCTCTTTCTAGCCTATATGTGCGTGCGTCAGAGAGACAAACAGCGAAATTGTAAAATGTAACTTTGTAAAACGCGACCCTGTTTTTGCGTCAAGCTTTGAGCAATAATTCGATCAGGAAATTTCAAATTCGATTTATTTAAAAAGGGCTTAATCATAATTGTTTTCAATTGTGTTTCTTAAAATCCAAGCTCTGATTATAAGTATTTTATTGTAGGTACTATTCATAATAATCTCCTAACTTAGCAAGCCGATAATTTGTCCTTTTCTGTATCATAGAAGTATTGATAAGACGGAAAGGGATACACGATTCTTATAGCTTTGCTATTTTAATATACGTTTATGAATAAGAGGGTTATAGTCGAGCCACAGTCACATGATAATGTTGATCAATATTTAAATATAATATAAGTTATAATGCGACAACAATGTAATAACTACCTACTTACACTTACTTATTAAGCAATAAACTCAAATGTAGACATATTTACGAAACGCTACAATGTAAATGTTAATAAAGTTATCACATTTTAGTAGCCAAAGCTTGCCCCATTACTTGTTATTAACCAGATTCCTAAATCCAGTACAAAATTACACCAACATACATAGGCATTATAAGTAATCGGAGATCTTATTATACTGGTCTATTTACTAGTATTTTCCATAGTAAATATTGCGTCTACCGTACCCTATCATTTAGGTACTTTAATTTACTTGCTATTACTGTTAAAAGATTTCTAAAAATGTAAAGCGTGCTTATTAAGTACAATAAAATTCATGTTACGGATGAATTAAGTTTTAAACCAATAAAGTAGAATTTTTATTGTCATAAGAAAATTACGTTCCTTCAGTTTAAAACCGAAAGGACTTAACTGTTACCTCTTTTACACGCGATTATAACTCTAATTGCTATGCAAGTATGTTATAAAATAGCGTAAGATTTCATGTAGAATAACGATATAAATAGTTATAAGCAATACAGAATGATATACTTTGTAAGCGTACATTTATTACATGATTTTGTGTACAATTGAGAAATTCACTGTTCAAAATAGTAGATTACATGCCGAGGCCGTTTAAGTGGGAAATGGCTTGGATGGCGTGTAATTGTAGGCCAAGGCGAAGTCGAGGCCGACAAACATGTGATCCGAGGCTTTCCCATTTAACGGCCGAGGTGTGTATACTATTTTTCTGCTCAACGGAGCCGGCAGACAACTTAGTTTAGCGCAGCGGCCGGCAAAGTGCTGTTTGC
The DNA here is from genome assembly GCA_025490895.1 of Thaumatotibia leucotreta. Classification (NCBI taxonomy): domain Eukaryota; kingdom Metazoa; phylum Arthropoda; class Insecta; order Lepidoptera; family Tortricidae; genus Thaumatotibia; species Thaumatotibia leucotreta. Next base: position 19,547 of record JALPQI010020058.1, read on the forward strand.
CGGCCGGAGGGCAGGAAATACTATTTATGTTTACGTTTTAAAGGACAGCAAACATAGAGAAAAAGTGGTTTCAGTCATATCGTATGCAATTGTAGTATAATGTGGGTACTTTTCCGAGCGTTTTAACCGCCGTGACTTCGGTGGCAGCCTTATCACACGAATCCCGTGAGAGATGCAAGAACTTTTGGATATATTGATAGACGTAGTTGACAACTACCAAGATATTTAAAAACATATCAGATACCCACGGAAATTGGGTAATAATGTTGCCACCGAA